>JACXGM010002011.1:17205-49886 GCA_016801145.1 Umbra pygmaea | reverse complement strand
TTATTTACATGATTTAATGTACTGGTAGGTTTATTATTTACATGATTTAATGTACTGGTAGGTATGTTATTTACATGATTTAATGTACTGGTAGGTTTATTATTTACATGATTTAATGTACTGGTAGGTATGTTATTTACATGATTTAATGTACTGGTAGGTTTATTATTTACATGATTTAATGTACTGGTAGGTATGTTATTTACATGATTTAATGTACTGGTAGGTTTATTATTTACATGATTTAATGTACTGGTAGGTTTATTATTAACATGATTTAATGTACTGGTAGGTGTGTTATTTAAATGATTTAATGTACTGGTAGGTTTATTATTTACATGATTGAATGTACTGGTAGGTTTATTATTTGCATGATTTAGTTTACTGGTAGGTTTGTTATTTCCATGATTTAATGTACTGGTAGGTTTGTTATTTACATGATTTAATGTACTGGTAGGTTTGTTATTTACATGATTTAATGTACTGGTAGGTTTGTTATTTACATGATTTAATGTACTGGTAGGTTTGTTATTTACATGATTTAATGTACTGGTAGGTTTGTTATTTATATGATTTAATGTACTGGTAGGTTTGTTATTTACATGATTTAATGTACTGGTAGGATTATTATTTGCATGATTTAGTGTACTGGTGGGTTTAGACCTTATTTACATGATTCAATATACTGGTAGGTTTAGACCTTATTTACATGATTCAATTTACTGGCAGATTTAGACCTTATTTACATGATTCAATACACTGATGAGAGCTTGTAAAGCACTAATTATAGATAAACTGTTGTCCCTTTTTAAATTATTTATTGAGCAAATTGCATTTTGAATTGACTGAATAGTATTTTAGAAGGAGTCAAAATGTAAATTGCTTGTCCGGCCAATACTTTCTGAATGCAGCAACAATTTCAAATTTGCAATCCAGTGTTGAAAAGAACATTGTGGTGTTGACCAGACAGGGTCAAGAGAAACTAGCCATGATTAATTGGAAGGGGAAAAAAATTGGTAACAAAATACAATTGTTGGTCCAAAAGTTACACAGTTGTCTAAGTTACTACCCAGTAGTACAGTGGCATTGTAGTTAGGTGGTTCAGCTGAAGGCACTGCACAAAATGGATGTCAGACAGGGCTGCATAGTCTTGTTGTGTTGTAGCGTCTTGTGATACAGTAGGTTCATTCTCCTTCGAGCTCAGTCATGGTTGTTGGTAGGTGATCCAGTGTGTTTCTGCCAGCAGATGTTTCTTGGTAATAACTCAGGATACCGTCTCAACATTTAACTGGTGGAGAAAATGTGATTACAAAATCACAGGTTTGAATTTAAGAAACTAGGAGAGGGTAGAAATTGGGATAATAATTAAATTGTGTATTTGATGTTTTATTTCCCCAAATATAATTGACTGTTTGGTCCAGAAATAGCTATGCTAACCTCCATTATTATCAATAATAAGGGGGGTTAGCACGTTTTGTGTGGTATTACTATTATTATTATTATTATTATTATTAGTATTAGTATTATTATTAGTATTCATTAGTTTTTTCTTCTCTAGCCTAAGTTTTCATTGTCCATAGTAATGTTTACATCCAAATAAATGTAGTGGTCTTCTTTAATGTCTTCTATTGGCACTAAATTGAAGTCCGTCTGGGTAAAGGCTTCTTCTAAATTACTAAAATTTACACGGTACAAGCTATTGGCCTGGTTTGGCAAATCATACTCCAAAACACATTTAAAACGGGCAAATCCATTCTGTGTTTGTGGATTTACAAGCTGGATGTTGTCATTGTCTGCAAAGAGAATGGGACCAAAATTGTTATGAAAGTAATTACTATGTTATTAGATTTTCTTGAGCTAATTAAAATTTAGGGTCATACTTTATAAACAAAAAATGTTAATGAAACAAGTGAATGTTTGATAAATTTTCACATATTTGTTTAATCAGATTGATTTCAATCGATGACATTCTACCCTGTTAGTTTTTAAGGGCTTGGATGTAAGTAGATTTTTAGCTTCTCACGTTAACCGTCTGCGTTTCTTTGTCACAGCTCATGGACCCTACATTCAGATCATTGAAGAGCCCAAACAGGTGAGTTTAAAGTTCTCTTAAACAGTTAAATAACATAGTATCTTTTGTTTAAATTATTCCATTACACTAAATACGTTCTATCCTGTTTTCATGTGAAACCGACATTTACATATTCAGTTGATTCACACCAGCCACTTTTCTTCTTTCGTTGCATTCTTTACACCTAACTCTCAACATCACAAATGAAGATGCCATTTAAGCGATACTGAAAAACAATTTCTGCGACAATGCAGTTCCTTGAAGGCAATTTAAAATCATGAATACTTATCAATGGCTTTTACAGGACTGGGTAATTGTTTTTCACCTCATGTAACATAGAAACAAAACTATATGTTGCGTTTATGTATTTGTTCAATTGAGTAAATAAGGTAGCTTTTGAAACACTCTTGCTAGGCTGGTCTCCATCTCCTGTGTGTTCTCAAGGGCATTAGAATAACAGTGGCTCGGAAAGTCCTGGATTTAGGAAGTGACTGGTAGTTACAGTAAGTCCTAGCACTGATGTTAGGGGATTCTCCCTTAACTTCCTTATTCACCTTTATCTACAGAGAGGCTTCAGATTCCGTTATGAGTGTGAGGGTCCGTCCCACGGTGGGCTCCCTGGGGCCTCCAGCGAGAGAAACAGGAGAACGTACCCGACTGTTAAGGTTAGCTACTGAATGCTACTGCATTATAATGTACTACACCTTACTTAAGTGTAATCTGAGATATACAATAATAATAATAATAATAATATCAGTCTGCACTTTACTGTACTGTAGTACACTGTTTGATGATTGTCTGTCTGTTCATCTGTCATGATTTTAGCTTTACTGTCTCTACCTGCTTTTCATCATGTGTCTCCATTTATTGGAGTTGAGAGAACTGTTTGAGACACTAACAATTCTTGCTGTAAAGTTGTTCTGACTCTCTGGATCCTCAACATACTGTATCCAGCCACGGTCTAACCGGTCTGTCGGCTCGTCGTTCTCAGATCTCTAACTACGTGGGCAGTGCCAGGGTGGAGGTCCAGCTGGTGACCCACTCTGACCCGCCTCAGGTCCACGCTCACAGTTTGGTGGGGAGGCAGTGCTGCATGGAGAGCGGAACGTGCAGCGTGGACATCGGCCCAAATGACCTCACAGCACAGTGAGTACAGAGAACGTTCATTGTAGCCCGCAGTTGGACCTTTAGAGCCGCATGGCATGTGTTTCAGATATCCAGAGGCTTCTCGATTCTTTCTGCTTCCATAAGTCTGGGGATATCTTGAAAATTGCAACAATGTGACTGGAATGTCAAGATCTTTTCAACTTCCCTTTTTTTGTATTTCTATTCCTCTGTCTTCTGAAGGTTTAGTAACCTGGGCATCCTACACGTTACCAAAAGAGGAGTGGTGGAAGTGTTGACCAAGAGACTGAGAGAAGAGAAGAGGAGGCAACGAGGGCCGCACTACCACTTCACTGGTACGACTGCCACTTCACTACCACTTCACTACCACTTCACTACCACTTCACTACCACTTCACTGGTACAACTACCACTTCACTGGTACAACTACCACTTCACTGGTACAACTACCACTTCACTGGTACAACTACCACTTCACTGGTACAACTACCACTTCACTGGTACAACTACCACTTCACTACCACTTCACTACCACTTCACTGGTACAACTAAACACTTCACTGGTACAACTACCACTTCACTACCACTTCACTGGTACAACTACCACTTCACTTCCACTTCACTGGTACAACTACCACTTCACTACCACTTCACTTCACTACCACTTCACTGGTACAACTACCACTTCACTAACACTTCACTGGTACAACTACCACTTCACTACCACTTCACTGGTACAACTACCACTTCACTACCACTTCACTTCACTACCACTTCACTGGTACAACTACCACTTCACTAACACTTCACTGCCACTTCGCTACCACTTTCCTGCATTTGCGAGGAACAGAGCACACTGTCCTCAATCTGGCCAGGGATAGAAGGGATGCAGCTTTTGTCAAAACTGTCGTCGCACTTTGAAGTCAGAATAGGCTTTCAAGCAGATAGATAACTTACTAGCCACAGCTAGCTATGAGTTTATCTTGTTTAGATGACCACAACAGATAGGAGAAGGTAAAAAAATTGCACAAATTAATTAGACCTGTTTATTAATATATGCTGAGATGTAGCATCAGTGAATTGCTTCCCAATAGAGCAGCCAAACTACAGCAGTTGTATTACTGTGTTCTAGATAACTAATGTGGTCAATGTTTTCTTAATTCAATAGCTATTTCAAGTAGGATAGCAGTCTAACTGAATAATATGATTTGCTGCTGTTTGCACTCATAACAGCATAGCCAATATCAGGGGGACTGAAGCATTTTCCATATTTTTCACAGAAACACCCCAAATCAGGGCCTGCCCGAGCTATAAGCGAAACCCGTTTGCCTGGCAAAACTATGTTATCCCGGCAACACAAACTCTGATTTGTCATTTCAAAATAATAGTGCTCTTAATTTATTGAAATAATCATTGTTAATTCATTGCATAGATGGGTACTGAGTCCATGTTCATGTGTTGCTAAAATATGTCTATTGTTGGATTAAACAGACTAGTGAATGTATTTCAAATGTAATTGTGTTTTCACAATGTGACTCTGAAAATATTCAATCAAATTGTGTGTACAATGTATTTGTTACTGTTGTTAATATAAAGTTGTTATTTAAAATATGTTAAATGCTTTTTCTTGCTATCACATACTCCTATTGTTCATTTACACACAATACAATTGCCTTTGGTTACAATTCACTATCTTAATTATTAATTAATAATGGTTATTGCAATGAATTACAACACGCGTTATTATTTTGAAGAGACAAATCAGAGTTTGTGTTGCCGGCACAATATAGTGTTGCCAGGCAAAGGGGTTTCGCTTATAGCTCTGGCCGGCCCTGTCCCTAGTAAAACGGTCCTTTATGATTTTCTATCATAATAGGACCTTATAGGACTCATATGAGATTAAAGCTGTTTTCAGAAGCTTTTTTATGCACTTTTTGGCCCTTGTATAGGATTTGCATAGGAACCAATCCAGGAACACATTCTGCTAGAATTCTCTTAAATGGACATTCATATGGTTGTAATGGTTGCAAATGATGAATAGAAAATCCAAAATAAATGATTAGGGCAACTATGGAATTAAATCTGCATGCTGTGACAAGAAATCGAACAATACCAAAACAACAATACCAAAAACACAACAAGTTTTTATACAAAAAAGGGGTTACTACAACTTATCCACTGAACAACTACATTTGTTTTAGAATAGCTGTTTTTTCTTTTCAGAACCTAGGAATGTTGTTATAATTGTACACAGCACATATTAGGTTTGTATTATAATGCACATTTGTAGTTATTAATTATGTACATTTATCATTTGAAATGCATTTAATGCGTATCATGTGGTAATGCTCCATCACGTTTTAAATTTATTACACAGTAAATATTGAACTGAAGCTTGGTTTGAATTTTTTTAATCAAATCGCAATATCTGTCAGAAAAATCGCAATTAGATATTTTCCCCAAATTGTTCAGCCCTAGTCTGATTCATGTAACTGTTTCAATAGAGATGTAGCTGTATTCCAGCACTATGCAGACTTTCACATTTGTGAGAACGGTAGGCTTCCTCTTTCAGAAATCTTTTCAAGCTATAAAACTGTATTTATTGCTATTTAAAAAAATTAAAAAGCGATTTATATGGGATAAAACTTCCCTGCAATATGAGGTAATTACAAAAGACGCCAGGTGTGCCTATTGAGAAACCCTGCCTATTAAAAAAACCCTGTAGAAGCACAACACTATTTTCCTCATAGCAATCGTCTTCAAATGGCGAAATATGAAACAGCAATTTATATCGCTTTACCCATGTAGCACATCTTTGCGCCCATGTGTCTGTGTTTCAGTGAGGTGTGTTCAGCATAATTCTAGGTGTATTTCTATCTTGAGGCATTGGAAAGTGATCGTGCCATTGACCAACAAAAACCTGGTGTAAAGTCAATGGCACAGCATGTCATTGTTATTTTCACAGCAAATCAGTCAAATGCTTGTTATACTCACACAGGGAAGCGCAGCAGCACACAAACATGCAAAAGATTACAAATAAAAAGATTATGGTGCAAATCCGCTGTCATAATAGCAATGCGCCTAGGTACAAACATGCCTGGCTCTTAAAGGAAATGGGAGATGACACTGATTGGTTAATTGCATGTCACGCACAAAACACACCATGAATTAATGAAGACACTTAGTACAACCCTTTTAGACCATGCGCCCGGCGCATGCACCCTGTTTTCCGCCGTCAAACTAGAAAAAGTGGATTTCGACATGCCCAAAGCGCACTTGCTCCATGTGCTTCACGCAGTGTGCTTAAATCGTTAAAATAGAACCCAATAAGCGCAAGTTTTGACATACTAATGTTAAGAACTATACTTTAGGTGAAAAACGACAGCCTATTAATATTTAGTTTTTTGTACTCATATCGGCAAGTACCCAAAATGAAATAGTCTGTTCTCTGTTCTCTCTCAGATGCAGAGGAACAAGCCATTGTAAGGGAAGCAAAAGAGCTTGGCAAGGTCATGGACTTGAACATTGTGAGGTTGAAATTCACAGCCTACCTTCAGGACAGCAATGGAGGGTTCTCCAGGGCCCTAAAGCCAGTGGTCTCCAACCCCATCTATGACAGCAGTGAGTATTACCTCCCTTCACCTGAGCACCATCAAGCCCTTGATTGGTTCAGTCTGATGTGTTGGAAAAGAGTCAATAAACATGTTTGTTTCCACACAGAATCACCCAATGCCTCCAACCTAAAGATCTCCCGTATGGATAAGACCTGTGGGTCCGTGCTAGGAGGAGATGAGGTCTTTCTGCTCTGTGACAAAGTTCAAAAAGGTAAGGGAACGGCTACAAGATGTGTGAAAAAAAGTTTAATTGCAATCTTTTGCACGATCAGAATTGTGTAAACTGTTGGAATCCTAGAAATAGAACAACTTATTGAGATGCAATATAGCATCGGTTCCCCTTTGGCCAGTATTTGACCAAACAGGGAATAATGCCAACTTCTAGTGACTCTTACAAAAATTTGGAAGATTTTTGTTGTTTACTGTAAGGGGCAGGGCTTGCTTTGAGCAGGAAACAGATTCAAGAGGCGTTAAAACTAGAAAAACGGACAGCTCGGGATGTTTCAAAATGGTCTTGCGTTATGAATATTGCACATGGCAGTGTGATTTCGAAGTGAATTCGGTTAAATGTTTAGCCTCATTGGGGGGGTGGGGCACCGATTCTACAAACCTTGTTTCTGGAAGGGTTTGCTCATCGCAGTCCTTCTTACTCCTCAGATGACATTGAGATCCGCTTTTATGAGGAGGACGACAGCAGCTGGGAGGCCTATGGTGACTTCTCCCCAACTGATGTCCACAAGCAAGTACGTAGACTTCACTCAGAGGTCAGGCGGTGTGCCCTAGGGGGGTGGGGGGGGTTTTGCATGAGTAAGAGATATGAGTAAATCCTCACTTTGAGTACATCGTTTCGTATCATTTGATGTCCCACAATGCGTCATCTTTCACTTGCTCCCCCCCCCCCACTCTACAGTACGCCATCGTCTTCAAGACCCCTCCGTACCACACCACAGAGATTGAGCGTCCAGTCACCGTCTTCCTCCAGTTGAAAAGGAAGAAGGGCGGAGACTGCAGTGACCCCAAGCAGTTCACTTATGTCCCTCAAGTTCAAGGTGAGTTGGTACCCTGCCCACAGTCTCTTCTTGGTAAGATAACAGATGTCAAAATGAAGAAGCAGCGGTCCCAGTGAATTGAGTCTGTTTTAACTCTCCTTCGGTCACCATGTCTCCTCTGTTTCCCTCAGACAAAGAGGAGGTGCAGCGGAAGAAACAGAAACAGCTCCCCTATAATGACCAATGGAGAGGCCCTCTAGGGGGCGCCGGAGGGCCAGGGAGAGGATCGGGAGGATTTGGATCAGGAGGTGGAGGAGGAAGTGGTAAGGAGCCTAGGTCTACAAGGTGACCTCTGAATTTTGTGTCCTGTCAGGCCTCATCTCTTATCGGATTGCTATCGGATGAGACCCCGGCTTCGTCCGTTAACCCTCGTAACAACGCTGCTAAATCGTATTGTTTCCACAGGATTCCAGTTCAACCAGCAGATTAATGGATCTGGGGGGTGGATGGGAAGTGGTTTCTCTGGTTTTGGGGGAGGTGCAGCCCAGATGTCAGCTACCCCAGCACAGCCTGATGGGACACAGCCAGCTGAACAAACACTAGGACAGGCGCCAAGGCCGACAGCTTCACCCCTACAACAGCAGCTCTTCCAAATAGGTGAGCCACCTTCGAGGGAGATTAGGGCTAGCTATCTGATGAGATGATCAAATCACAAGAGTTGTTATGCTAACGAGAGTCTGGTTGTTCCCAGCCGCCACTCTCCAGAACAGGGCGTCTCTGGTCAGCAGACAGACCGCTGCAGCTCTCTTGCGGTACTGCACCACTGGGGATGTCCGGGTCCTTCTGGCAATACAGAGACACCTATGTGGGGTCCAGGATGAAAATGGAGACACGTGAGTCCCAGTGTGCCGTTACAGTTCATCTTTGTTTTTGAGGGAATTTTTTATCTAATGAAATCCTCTATTTTCTAGACACGCAATGCGTTTGTCGAAGGTTGCCATGCTCACGTTTTGGTTTCCCCACAGGCCTTTGCACCTGGCCATCATTCACCAGCAGGGCGCTGTGATCCAGCAGCTAGTTCAAACCCTCCACACCATGCAGCAACACACAGTCATCAACAAGCTCAACCACCTCAGCCAGGTACTGAATCTCGTATCATTCATAGCTGGGCTGTAATGGAACTAGAATTTAGACTGTAGAATGTTTGCCCTTAATGCTTGCACAGACTTTGATTATTTTCATCAGAAGATTAAACATTTTGTCATCTAGCAGTGCAGAAGTAATTTTTTTAAGGGAAGAGAAAGCGCTAGTAAATCAAGCCAGCAGAAAGCTACAGCTACAGTAGCAGAACTTGTTTACAGAAAGCTGTCATAAAAGCTTAATTTGCTCAGTGTTGAAGTGATATTAACGACATGCCCTTGTCTTATCTCCCTCCCTGAAGAGCCCCCTCCACCTAGCAGTGATCACCAGCCAGGTTAAGGCGGTAGATGTTCTCCTGAGGGCTGGCGCAGACCCCACACTGCTGGACAGAGACGGCCGGACCGCCCTGCATCTGGCAACGCTGGCCGGGGATGACGCCACACTCCGCTTCCTGCTTGGACACCTTGGAGAACACTACGCCCACATAGTCAACATGGCTGATTTTCACGGTATATTGTGATGGTGGAAAAAAATACACAAAGTTAGAGTAAAAAGTAGACCGACACATTTTCTCTTGTAAATCAAACTACATCAAATTTTGGTTGTTGTCGTGGTTTTAAGGGTCATGTGATTTTGTCCATCAGGGCTCTATCCTGTCCATTTGGCGGTCCGCAGAGGAGGCGAGCGCTGTCTTCGTCTGCTTGTAGAGGCGGGGGCTAAGATAAACACCCCGGAGCAGAAGAGTGGATGCTCCGCCCTCCACCTGGCTGTTAAGGAGAACCTTTTCAAAGTGGCCTGCACTCTCATCACAGAGGTACCACTGAGGTCTTACGCACATGGGCACAAATCAGAGTTTTTGCTTACTTCAAAATAAAGGCAGTGAAATCTAAAAACCTGTCAAGCTTTTGACATGAATACCTCATACTTTCCAGATTTTTTTATAGGTCTGAAAAAACTATTTATTTTTGGGATTTGAGTGCCTAAACACAACACATACGAAATTGAAAATGAACACATCCATGACGCACACAAACACACACCAATATAAATTGTGGTACTCGTTTTGGCTTTATTCAGTCTCTTTATTGTTTTATCAACTTGTCTTCTCTCCTGTTGTCCAGCTGAAAGCAGATGTGAACATGTGTACGTTTGGAGGGAACACACCTCTCCACCTGGCTGCCAGTCAGGGATCCCCTCCGCTCTGCTCAATGCTGATTGCTGCAGGTGAGATGTCACATGCAGTCCTCCTACTAATCAGCAGTGTTGGGTAAAGTTACTTTCACAATTACTTTTCAGTTACTTGTTGAGTTCACAAGTTTTATGAAGTCCCTAATTTAGACAACATGATCAGGTAAATGGAGTTCATATCTTAACAGTGACCTATAAAACAAATAGAAAGAGTAAAGAAAATATCAATCATGGTCACCAGTAAGATATGAACTCCATTTAACTTTTGTCTTAATTAGGGACTTCCCAAAACTTGTGAACTCAACAATTAACTGTAAAGTAATCGTAAAAGTAACTTTACCAAACACTGCTTACCAGTTAGAAGTAGAGCATTTGAACTGGGTGATTTCTGTAAACTACTCCCTGTTGATCTTTGAGTCTAAAACTAACTTTATTAACACCACACTAGTATTTAGCTGCCTTCTAAAAGCAGTCCTCCTCAAGTTACCCATTGAATTTAGCAAAGTCAAATATGATTGGTTGATATATGACAGTATTCTTTCATCTTTTCTTGCACTGTGAGGAGTATCAAAATTTCAACATCAATTATGGAAGTGTTAAACACATCTCCAGTACCATATCTTCATGAGAGATTTTGTATACTTGTCATGAGTTAATTTTAACAGCAAAATAGTCTGGTTGGAAAGTCTGACTGAAATACAAAACAAATTAACCATCGAAAAGTCAAGTGTCCGAGTCGTTTGGTCGTTTCTTTGCTTTGGAATAGTCAGCTTATTGGCTACTGGGTAAACTTCAACCTTTTTCTGTCAGGAGCCAATAAGAATGTGGAGAACGATGAGCCACTCTTCTTCAGCTCCTCCTCATCGGACGAGGACCCGGACGAGGAACCAATAAGAGAATTCCAAGGGTTAGACATCAAAGAGCTCCCGGAAACACAGCCAGAAAGGAAGAGAGAGCAAGTCAACCCCCGTAAGAGATCTGCAACAGGACACACACCCCTTGACCTGGCTAAATGTCAAAAGGTATGATCGATTAGTCCTATTGGCTCTACATAAACATAGGAAAATGTAGACTTTCCCATGTTGTATGTTGATCAAGGCTTTACTGAGCTTTTTGCCATAGAACTTACATACACCCTTCTCCTACAGGTGAGAAATCTGTTAGCCTCCAGTCCAATGCCTAGCCAGCACCCAAGTAAAAAGCCCAAACCTAGCAGGACTGAGGGTAAGTCCACTGTCACGGTTTAGACTGCGAACATCTGCTGTGGTGGTATCCAGTATTTAATCACTGCTCTTGTTCCCTTCAGTGGAGAGTGAGCAGCTGGACAGCGAGACGCTGAGTAAGCTGTGTGAAGTCCTGAATCTGAGCCACGTGCCCTGGAGACAGCTGGCAGAGAAACTCAACATGCTCTCGCTGGCACACCTTTACCAGGCGAGTTCGTCCCCCTGTCGCAACCTGCTGGAAAACTACCAGGTAAGAACGGAACAGACGGGCACCGAAGTGCCCTTTTCAAATTTTGTGACTGTGCTTGAAGAGTACACAGCCGATGGTGCTCGAGTGTGCGCTGACAGTTTTTATTTGTGTAGTTGGGTGGAGGTCCTGTGGAAGGGCTGGTGGAGGCGCTACAGTCTCTCGGCCTGACTGAAGGGGTGAGAGTTCTGAGACAGGTCGAACGGAGAGAAGACAAACAAAATACAGGTATTAATACCATTGTTAATAACAGCGCTAGTGTAGTGTAAGTGTGGTTAAACAATTATCTTGAACAAACACGTATGTTTGTAATTCACTATGTCATCGCATGTAATGACTGAAAAATTCAGCAAGAAGGACATTATCTGAATCAAATTCTTCTGTTTATGCCTGGTACAAAATTCACCCGTTGTTCGTATTCTGCCCATAAGATCAGACGGTAGACAGCGGCTTCGGGAGCCAGCAGATGGAAGAGGAGTTAGAGGAGCCAGCCTTGGCCAATCCGTGAGAGCTGGGAAGGAGGAGGTGTAAGACTCCAGGAGTGAGATTTCAGCCTGACGTTTCTTCTTGGTGGTGTAAAAAAAAACTGTTCAGCTTAGGTCTGAAAGCCCTTTGGGAATCTGATGTCGTACCAGATTCTTCACTGTTCAATGATGAATTGCCTGTGTAACTGACAACTCGGATTGGAACCAGACCTACCCATCCTCCTGACAGTCTTTTTCTCAAGCAGCCGGTTAGTTTCCCTAGCTGAACGGAACACCATCTCTATGTCAAGACTTTATAATGGTGGCAGTGGGTTTTCTTCCGTTATTGCTCATGGTGAAAATTACAGCAAAGCAAAATGTATTTTGTCTTTAATTTATATCTTTTATAAAGTCAAAATACATATAGGAATGTGCAACATCAAGTTGATCAATGCAATTATCAATTCATTTAAATATATATTTATTGGCTGGCAATATTTTACTAATACTGTGTATTTAGTTTAACCTTCATCAAAATATATTGTAAAGCCATATTGCAGATGTGGAATGTTTGTTGTGTTTTTATCAAATTAAATGAATTTCTTCTGACATCTTTTCAAAATGTATTTATTTCTCTATGCATCGAAAAGATACAAACCATTAGGTATATTTGACCAGGAGGAAAATCTTAATGCAGTATTGACAATATATACAGCTAATCAAGGAAAAAGAGGTGGTTTTAGCATACAGAGGCTGTGATTCTATGAGGAGTGAGTCCAGTAAAAACCTGTCCAGGAAAACAGCTCAATACATAGTTTGACATTAACAAACACAACAAGACCAAGTTAACCGATAAGGAAAATAATAAATAAGTACAGATTCTCAACACTAGATCCTAACTCAAAATGCAGAAGTGTGTTGAGGTCTAACCCCTGTGTTCTATTACATTAGAAAGCCTACTCAAAAGGGCCTTGAAGATCCGAACGTCTACTATAGCAACTCATATTTACAGTGGGACTGTGACATTCTCCATGGCTACACAGAATGTCTTTGTCCCCATAGAATGGTTTGACAGACATTAGTCCTTACGTGACCTACTGAGTTGAGCTAACCTAAAGTTGAAGACAAACATGGGAACATAGACTTTTAGTTTACGACGTGAACACGTGTCTTCAGGATTCAGTCAAATGTGTTCCTGACCTTGTGAGGTGTTTTTCAAACTTCCATTGGTGTAGTTTCCCCAATTAAGTAACAAAGCACAATCTTATTCTGTTTATGGTGGAAACTTCACCCACCGAGTAACCTTTCATATCACCTTGGACATATTTAACCGAAAGCAGTGCGCTTTCTTTCAGAGCCCTTGGGAAAACAATGAGCAACTGCATCATTCAGTAGTCACTGTTACACCTGAAGCCATAGTTTCCTATTGTAACAGCACCCTCTAGTGGCCATATTATGTCATTACTGCACTGGTTTACAGACAACAATGCCAGCCTGAGTAGGAAATGGCCACGCCATGACATTCTATTTATAATATAAACATATTTTACATGATTTTATAAATGTATGTTATTGAGTGACATAGGCGATGGTAGTGCCTCATTTTCTTTCCTCAGTACAATTCATGCTAATGAATTTAAATCAACATTCAACCAACATTTCAATTCAGTCAGAGGATCTGAGCTGTTTTTTCCTGTAGAAACGCTCCTTTGCCATACTCTGTACTAATGTACTGAAAACTATTCTTTCACTGTGTTTCAGTTATAGAAATAAAATTACATTGGAACAATGTGGTCTCTTTTTTCTACAATTTATGTAAACTGATAGTCATCCTTTGTGATAAATCTACTTACTTTATCAATCCATTAGTACCACAAATAGCTCACAGATTTGCAGCACTGCCATAGTGTTAAAGGGCCCTGGAAATAAATAGATTATGAGAGCTTCACAGTAACTCAAATAGAACCTGGGCTGATTGTCACAATGAAAGTCCTTCGAATAAGAAAATCATTGCAAAAACGTTTAAACCCAAATGCATGCAACATAATAAAGAATATCCAGTAACCTGCTATATTTCTAATTTATCATACCTCCCGAAGAAAAAAGAATTTCTCTAGTCTCCTCCGAATGCATTGTGGGCATTGATGTCCTTGTACTTTGGTTGGTCGGTGTCCCCACATGAGCACACATACTGTTTAGTGTCCATGGGAACAGTCTGACAAGCTGATGCAGCGGTCTCTGTCCTAGCTGGTTGGCACGGCAACTCGCTCTACAAATGGGGATGTGGACTGTGCATTCATCACACAGATGGAATGAACTGGAACTCTTTTGTCAGGGGGGGGGGTGAAAACCTACACATTTCAATGAAAACAAATCTATTCGTTAACTCTATGTAAATTCCAATGTCAGTGTCCCTTTGCCCTCAACAAAATTTGGTCCGAAGTTTATTCCAATAAAAAAAAATGTGCCTGTGTTTTACAATAGGCACACAGAACTGACACATAGCAGTAATATAACGTGTGTAATGCCCTGTGTAAGAGCCCTGGATTTCTCTGTATTAAAGCATGCAGGTCTAGTCCACATCTCTGCGTCCCCACTTCCATCTCCTCCAGTTGTCAAAACTGGACAACCCGTGCTCCAAACACAGACTCAGGAGTCCCGTCGCTTAAAACACCCTGTCCACCACAAATCACCTCCAGGGTCCCTCTCACTGTTTCACAGCCTGTTTGTAGCTGTGTCTCTGGGGCTCGGAGCGCTTGGACTTGCTGCTGCCCCGGGTGGTGGACGAGCTGCTGCTGGGCCCCTCCTTGGCACTGCTGACCTGGCTGCTGCTGCTGAGCTCGTCGCCCAGCGTGGGGCTGGATTGTGCCCTCTGGAGACCCCTGTCGTCGAACAGGCGGGACTCAAACAGAGACAGGTCCTCCTCACCGCTTCGGATCTTCGCTCTCAGCAGCATGGCGTACGTCCCGTAGCGGGTTTTCTGGATGAGAGAGAAAGAGCATTGTGTGAGCTGACACCAGAGCCAGAAGGCAACAAGCAAGCTAGGTGGTTTAACTCTCCAGATCCATTTGAAATGAGTACATTTACATCATTTAGCAGATGCACTTTTCCAGAGTGACTTACAGTAATCAGTGCCTACTGTACATACATTTTTATACTTTTTCTTATTGGCCCCTGTGGGAATCAAACCCACAACCCTGACCTTACAGGCACCATGCCCTTACATGTCAGCTACAGGTGAGATCTAATTGTTGTTGGTCAAAATGTTGGAAAATGTATCAAAATTGCCCTGTGTAAACGTAGCTTTAGTTCGGAAACTGAATTCAGTAATTTTCCCTAAACTTGGAAAAAACGAAAACATTTTCCAAACTGACAAAGATAGAGCTACTCAGTTGTGGCTAGCCCTGTCAAATCAAACAGTGACAACCCCTCACCTCAAACTCCAGGTACTCTTCACGTTGCTTGTGTTCTTCCAAGTCCCGAACTTTGGCCTTCTTGTCTGGAATTACAGCGGTGAGCTCATTCAGCTCAGTGGAAATGGCCCGAAATCGTGTCTCATGTGACTTCACCTGCTCTTCCTGTCAGTGTCAATGAGAGAGGAAAACTGTTAACACAGAAATAACGTGCCAAAGTTTACGTAGGGGTATAAGCTTCAAACTCTGGAACACATTTGCCCTGGCGAAGCCGCTGTTTGTCTCCCCCACATGCCTGTCTCCTAGCCTATTCTTACTACTGTTATCATTAAAAATAATAAATAATACAGCACCAAAAAAGAAACTCTGAGCTAACACAGGCAAACCAAAAATACACACTGAATTTTCTAATTACATGGCTGCAAGATTTCTATAAAAAAAGAGATTAAGGAATGTGTCTTGAACTATGTACATTCAGTCGACACAACTCTGTGATGATCTTGAATAATAGGTGCCAATTAGGGCTGGGCAATATGCATATCGCGACACAATATACACTCCAGGGCCCGTTCGCCTGGCAACAGTATATAATACTCAGATATTTTATTTCAAAATAATAGTGCTCCTCATTCATTACAATAATCATTGTTTGTTCATTTCATAGATAGGTAGTGGGTCCATGTTCATGTGTTAATACAACAGACTCTAGTGAATGATTTTCAAATGTACTCAAGTTTTTTACATGAGACACTGACAAAATATTAAATCAATTTGTGTACAATGTATTTGTTTATGTTTTTAATAATCAGTTACATAATGTTTTTAATATATCACACTCTTATTATTTCTTTACACACAATACAATTGAATTTGGTTACAATTCACTAGCTTTACAATGAATTCACAATGTTTATTGCAATGAAGTTTGTGTTGCAGGCATTATATAGTGTTACCAGGTGAACATGCTCTGGAGTGCATATTGTATTGCAATGTGAATATCGCCTAGCCCTAGTGCCTAGGTTTGGGTTGGAAGCAGACAGACAGACACAGAGCGAGAGAGCGAGAAAGCGAGAGAGCGAGAGAGCGAGAGAGCGAGAGAGCGAGAGAGCGAGAGAGCGAGAGAGCGAGACTGGGAAATAAGGTCATGGTGGAGTGAAGGCCTGAGTGTACCTGAGACAGCTTGGTGTTGGAACCTGGCAGAAGCGGGCGGCTGAATTTCTTCTGTGAGCCAATGGCAGCAGGGAAAGGTGGAGCTGAGAACATGGCTGCCACTACGTTGATACGGGTGATCCACGACTGCATCTGCTCAGCATTACTGAGATGGACAACAAGTTAATATTCGAATGCACCGATAGATAGGTTGATATACACCTTTTATATCTCCATTTTCTAGTGACCAATATGGAGAACATCAAACAATCTTCTAACATTCTTTGATTCAACTTTTTCCCTCACAAGAAGCTATAGGAATATTGGTAAGGACTTGACGATGTTGAAAACAATTTCGTTATTTGAACTTGACCCGCACAGGAGTAGGCTTTCTCACATATTGTGCAGCGTTGTGCTCATATACAGTGCCTTACATAAGCATTCAACCCACTTCGACGTATCCACATTTTGTAGTGTGACAACCTGGAATGAAATAGAAATTTGATGGAATTTTTAGCATTTGATTTACACAACATATTGAACAATTTGAAGGTGCAAATCATTTTTTATTTTGACACAAACGTTGAATAAAAAAAACCAGACATTTGTTGGTTACATATGTTTTTACCTCCCTTAGTCAATAGTTGCTAGAACCACCTTTGGCTATAATAACAGCTGTGAGTCGTTGGGGAAAGTCTCTACCAGCTTTTTACATCTGGATCATGCAATTTTAGACCATTCTTCCTGGCATAATTGCTCATGCTCTGTCAGATTGGATGGGAACCTTTGGTGAACAGCAACTTACAAGTCCTTCCAGAGATTCTCAATTAGATTGAGGTCTGGGCATTGATTTGGACATTCTAATACCAATGAGGTTCTTTGTTTTAAACCACTCAAGTGTAGCTTTGGCTTTGTGTTTAGGGTCATTATCCTGCTGCAAGGTGAACCTCTGTTCCAGTCTCAGGTGTCTTGCAGACTGAAACAACTTTCCCTCTAGAATTGCCCTGTATTTGGCTCCATCCAACTTGCCCTCAACCCTGACCAGTTTCCCAGCTGATGAAAAGCATCCCCACAACATGATGCTGCAACCACCCTGCTTCACGGATGGTGTTCTCAGGGTGATGAGCAGTGTTGGGTTTATGCCACACATAGCATTTTGCGCTAAGGCCAATAAATAAACATTTTGCCTCATCAGACGAGAGAACCTCTTCATGATGTTGTTTGTTTACATGTGCTTTCTGACTGACTCTGGGGCCTCCCAGAAAAAGGTCTATTTATTTTGAGATCATGTGACACTTTAATTGCACAAAGGTGGACTCTATTCACCTAAGTATGTGAGTTCTGGGGGCAATTGGTTGCAGGAGCTTGGGGTTTCATAGCAAGGAGAGTGGATACTTATGAAACTAACAAATGTCTGTTTTATTTTATTATATAACATTTCTGTATAAATAAAAAATATTTTGCATCTTCAAAGTGTTTGGTATGTTGTGTAAAACAAATGGTAAAAATCCCAATAAAATCCTATATCATTCCAGTTTTTCACACTACGGAATGTGGATACGTCCAAGGGAGGTGAATACTTCCAAGGCACTGTATCGGTGCATCCCAAATTATAATATAGAGATACTGGTCACCAGAATAAAGGCCACAATGCACAGAACACAGAGACAAAGAATTGCAATGTACCGTAGCTTATATTTTGTTTTTAATTGAAATGGAATTGATCCATAAAAGAAAGTGTATCTAGGACATTTCAGACTACGGTGTCCTCCAGGGACCAAGAAGCATTATGATCATCAATCTGTATCAAAGCCCAGGGGCTCAGGGACAGGGCGCTGCCCGCTGCAACCAATAACTACTGTTTATGGGCCAAGCAGTACAGCCCGGGTACATTGCAAACTTTAAGGCAGAAATAGTCGTGACTAGCACAGAGCAATTTTATCTGGGTCAGAAAACTACATTTGAAATTGTATGGAATAAAAAATAAGGTGTCCCTGGTGGAAATAATGATGGGTTGGGGTTTAGGTGGGCGTGCAATTGGTCTAGTAGTGATGGAGGTTAGTGTGACTCACGGTGCCTGGAAGAGGAATACTCTCCAGTCTGCAGTACGCAGGTAAAACACGTTGGGTCTCTTGCTGTAGTCTGTCGCCTTCATGGCCAAGGAGTGATGGATGGACACAGCGTTCTTCAAGTCATCTTCAGTCAGCTGCTTTTCTGGGCGGTACTCACCCTACGGACCAATCAGAGAAGAGAACGCCATCACAGACATCCAGTCGGAGAGTGGCGTTAGAAGACGTTGGGAGGGAGTGCGGTTTACTTTACCTTCTGCAGATAGAGTACCAGTCCCTTCAGCATTACATAAAACGTCTTCCAGCCCCTTTTACCACGAGGAGCTGAAAACCAACCACAGATACAAGTCAAATATCCACTCACATCCTGCTGATGGGATATTAAAACAAGCTTTATCAAAAGTTAAATGGAAACAGAGATTGTTGACAGGGAGCGGAACCAAGGCTAAGTCTACAATGCAGTATTACACCATCTTCTTCACAAGTTTAATTAATTGACTTAAATATCCTGATGACCTGGTTAGACACAAAATGGGTGTTCAGGAAGAATCAGTCAATGAAGCTGGACATCCCAACCAGTAGTATTTATAATTAAAAGGCCACTGCAGTCTGCTCTTTCACTAGGTATAGCACAGATAGGGCTGACAGATGACAGATGACGATAGAGGGAACCCACTTTTCTTGCCGTCAGAGTCTGCGTGGACCTTTCGCACTAGGAAGCCGTTCTTATAGATCAGCGCGTCCGGGTTCTGAGCCACGCCCAGACCACTGCCGATTCGCTTCATTGTGTGTGAGGCGGAGTCTGTGCGCAAATCAGCCAATTCGGAGAAGGACTTGCGTAACTCCTCCTCATCGCTAAGGAGAGAATAAAAAAAAGATAATACACTCCATACCATCAACATAATCTGTTAGTGTCGACCCCATTTGCTCAGATCCAGGACATGGGACAGAATGTGCAATCCTGGTAGCTTGGAGGTAAGAGACCCATAAAATCTTAATCCATTATAAAATGCACACAGGCTTTCTCTCATGTCAGCGCCTCAGGATTTCACGGTCACTGGCTGTGCTTTCACGCATACTGACCGGTTGTGTCCCTCAAGACGATCAGCGGACCAGCTTGCATCTTTAGGGTGGATCAGTGGGACGGGTTTAACAAGTGTCTGGGAGAACAACCGGTGACCGTGAAATCCAGAGAGTTTTCGATGTGTGGCAGCCTGAGTGCATTTGATAATGGATTAGGATTTTCCAGGCCTCTTAAACCTCAAGCTACCTGGACAGTCTGTCGTACGGGGTTATTGGATCGAAACCGGGATGATCCACGTCTGAAAGAGGGCGAGAAAGCCTCGCTGGCACCCAAAACAGAAACATTTGTGACACTTCACATGAATGTGTGCCAATGCTGGGACAGAAAAAAACTAACCCATTTCAAATGCCTACAATACATGTTTCATTTAAAATGTAAGAGGCACGATCCTGATACGAGTGATGACTGACTCACTGTTTGTTAGATAACAGCTTATAGCACCTGACTGACCAAGGTGCTTTATTCATGCCGTTTCCCTATAATTTGTGAGATTTTCATTAAGTTACAGAGAATCCCACAGTAGTCTGGCCGGATGGTGTCTCCCACATCGTAAACACTTCGGCTGAATACAAATCAGCATCCGAGTGACACGGTAGCATCCATACACATCCATTATTGGCCAAGCTTCAGAATGCTGTTAGTCAGAGGTAGTGTGGCGCGGCCAGATCTACACAGAGACACACACCCAAGTCACATACCTAAAGGCACATGCCAAAAACATGCATGCAGAAACCGATCGTCACGTATAATATACACACAAATATAAGCACAGATGCACACACAAACATACACGCTGATACAACCACAAACACACATGTGCATGTTTCACTATACTTGTGAGGACATTTGCTTCTCACAAGCATAGTGATACATGCGCACACATACAGACAACCACACGTACACACACACAGACACAGCCTGCCTGGTGACAGTATTAACACTCCAAGCAGCTCGTCTCTATACTGAGCTCTCCCGTCTATCCATCTCCTTTTCCGCATATATCCATAAAGCCATGGCCTGCAGCTATCATGTATTAGGATGCATTAATAATGCACTGTAACAATTGTAATAACCATGTATCTCTGGTATGTAAATGCCATTTCAAATGTGACATTTAACTAATGCACAATGTATCAATAATAAAATGAGCCTTGTTAGAAGGAATATTCGTAAAACAAACATAACAATTGCAGTTACAAGATTAAGTAGTACAAAATGTTTAGCTTTAATTTAGCTTTAACAGCACTGTTAACTTAAGCACAACTTCTGTTCCGGCCGCTAGCACTTTTGTAATGTTTTTTTTTTATTTTACCTTTATTTTACCAGGTAAGTTGACTAAGAACAGTTTCTTATTTACAGCAACGACCTGGGAGCAATTAGGGTAAAGTGTCTTGCCCAAGGACACAACGACATTTGGCTCAGTCGGGAATCGAACTGGCAACCTTCTGACTACAAGTCAACATTTTTCCACCTGCTAGTACATGGGGGTATATTCTGAACACCGTTCCACCTGCTAGTACATGTGAGTATATTCTGAACACTGTTCCACTTGCTAGTACCTGTGAGTATATTCTAAACATTGTTCCACCTGCTAGTACATGTGAGTATATTCTGAACACTGTTCCACCTGCTAGTACATGGGAGTATATTCTGAACACTGTTCCACCTGCTAGTACATGGGGGTATATTCTGAACACTGTTCCACCTGCTAGTACATGGGAGTGTATTCTGAAAACTCCGTAGTCTGAAATCAGCAAAACCAAAACGTCAGCACATACTTTACAATAAAGCTTTCATCGGTTGCTAAGTAACTGCTGACCTCTGAATCCACCAGAACAAGTGGTGGAGAGAGGAGGAGCAGAGACAAAACCATGTAGCGGAGAGAGGAACCGAGACAGAGAATCAGGTAGAGCAATATGCAGAAAGACAAGCGAGAAACCGAAAAGTGTGTTTGTAGGTAGAAAAACAAGGCCAAAGAGAAAAAGTAGAGCCTACAGACAAAGACAAGAACAGAACAGAGAAGAGGAGAGGTGTGAGGAGGCGAGAGGAGTGTACAGACTGAAAGACAAGAACAGAGGAGAGAAGAGGAGAGATGTGAGGAGGCGAGAGGAGTGTACAGACAGAAAGATAAGAACAGAAGGGTGACAGGATGCACATGGTGAGTGTTGGGATGGGCAAGATGAAAGCAGCCATGCAAGGTGAACGAAGATGCTGCTTTCTTTCACTGAACCATCACACGTGTGTTTGCGTGCGTGTTTGCGTGCGTGCGTGTTTGCACGCGCTTGCATGTTCTCAAGAATCCGAGTGTGATGTCGACCAGTAATTACAGTGAGAAGCAAGTAGGGGCCTGTATCCATGGCAACCAATTCTGGAGAGCTTATGTCTTAAATTAGGGGCTCAGGGAAACACAAAGGCTGGGTCCAGAATAGAAACCTTTGGCAACATGCAGTCAAATGGCACATGCTACAGGGGCACTGTTAGTGGTGGAGTCGGAATTCGCTCTAGACCCATTCCACTAACTACAATAGCAAACATTATATAGCCAGCACATCTTTCATCAAACCCAGTTTGCAACAAGAAAATTATTCCATACACAACATGAATAATCATTCAGACATGCAAAAATAGCAGTTAGGTCTTTGCTCATAATGAGTGCCTTTTTAAATTTGATGTGGAAATTGACAACCAATATTGCATTTGAAAAGCCTATGTTATTAGAACTTATATTTAATACAGACCATATGGAGAGCACAATGAATCAGATTTCGTATTGTCATCGAGTCAGGCTCTGTGTTATATGACACACATATATATATATATATATATATATATATATATATATATATATGTTGAATTTTACCACTAAAGTTCTACCATCGTTGTTAAGCCATCATTTTGAGGTCAAACCTGTTACTTAAACTGACCTCTCATTGTAATACTAAGCTATTCCTTTTTAAGTATTTTATTCAACATAGAACATCTAATCGTCAAATCATCAAGTAAAAGCCTTTTCTAAGCTTTTTGGATATTTCCTGCTGTTTTTTTATTGTTTTAGAACATCAACTCTGTCACCCACACACAGATCGACGTGTTTTAACAATAAAAACATTTTTGTGAAATTTCCATTCCAATTTCCACTCTGCTGCAACAAGCTTTGCTCCGTCACAAGGGGAAATCTGTCTGATTATAGAGGTAAGAAGTATTCTGTTTGGCACTCATTGGCACTTATTATAGAGATTCGTTTCATTTACCCTCTGGAGATGACGAACGTGTTTAAACATGTGCTCTTCATGACAGCATGTTAAATGCACTGAATTAGTGGAACGACCCAGTTTCAGTGTAATGAGGCAAGCCAATGTAAATAAAGCTAGACATACGCCCGTCCCTTCATGGTAGCATAAACATCATTTGCATGCAAATAAGACTTACATGGTCCACTGGAGCTTCTCGTTTCTGATGGAGTTGTACAAGGCCTAAGAGAAGGACAAGACAAAACACATGTCACATACATGAAAGTGTGTCAGTGTGTGTGCGCGAGCGTGTGCGCGTGTGCGTGTGCGCATCAAAGGAGTTCTGAGTGTGACTCATTCATTCTGGTCCTTGCATCAGGCCTGACAAAACTCACACAAAACATTTCCCAAACAAATGACTTCACACCGTTCATGTCCGTCACACTGCAATGCAGGCATGCGGTTTTGAGTACTGAAACCATCCACATTTACCCGGCATTTCCCGAGCTGGGCCTTCTTCTTGCGGGCCTGTGGGTGGTTCTGTCCATCCTGGGACCTTCCCAGCAGGTCGGGGAATGACAGGGGTTTGAGGGAGCGTGAGCGCGGGGCACGGGGGTAGCGGAAGGGGTCCATCACCCTGAAATCCCGCCTCACGCGCACCGAGCAAAGGGATCGGGAGCGGTTCCTCCCGTCGGAGTGAATGCTGTTTACGCCAATCATGACGGCGAACCAATCGGAGCCGGGTCCAGTGTGTGAGAGATTGCACCGAGGGGGATAAAGCCAGATTAAACCGTCTCTTGATTAAAGGCTCACAGGTTCCGTGCGCGGCCTTTAAACGTAATACCAATATGTCGAGATTCAGTCGAAGACTCAGACAGGAGGAAGATGAGAAAGAAAGAGCGAGACACAGTGTGGCCTCGATAAAGGTGTCACTCATCAGACATTCACACGGTTGGCCGACAAACGCTTCACTAGACTTTTAAAAAGAGACTACTGATGACTTTAACACGGGCATCCAGCCCTTCCGGAGAAATCCAAATCCTGCATAATGGATTTATATGCATTCATTATGTATGTAAAGAGCAACAGTGGTGTGCAACAGCCAATCCTTTAGCACCATTCCACTTGAAATCTATGAAGTTGTATGTCCTCACTCAGTTGCCGAAATATTTGCAGAAGCTGGTACATACAGCTACGCGCTCCACCAGCATTAACTAATAATACTCAAGCCACCCAGACAAGCACACTTGCACACGCTGACGATCAACAGCCGAGTTCTGGCGGCTGAAGAATGACTGATACAACAGCAGTCATCGCACACACACACACACACACTCCCAACGCAGATTCACAGCGACACAGCAAGAGCGAGCGGTGGGTAGAGTACCACCCACTCACAAGCAGGCAAGCTGTCAAAGAGAACCCAAAAACAGATGCCACGTCACATTCCTCCAGGAGTATGCAAAGCTTGTCAATACAGGCGCTGTATCCCGGGCTGCCTGTTCCAGATGAGCCGAGAGGCAGGTGGGAACCGACTGTCCTGTTGCTCCCTGGTAACGACAGGTTGACGGCGTTGTGAAGAGGGACTGGACAGGTCTTTTCTCTCTCTCTGCGTTTCCGTTCTCTTTCTGGACCGTCCCTCTGAAAAAGAAACGGTTCTCCGGGAAACTTAAAGGGGTTCCACACATGCACTTATTTCACCTCCGTATGCGTCAGTTTGTGATTTCTCTTCCTTTTGTGTGTGAGCCTGCATAGAAAATAGATTCTGCTATTCACAACCTTTTTTCCATCCTACTCAATTGATTTCATAATGTTGTTCTATTTTCAGGTGTTCTGCTGATGAAAAAAAAATCACAGACAATCGCAATTTCAAATGATGAGGACTGAGAGCTCCCTTTCTCCACCCGTCTGTTTTCTCTCTCTCACTCTCTCCTCTGCACCCCCCTCTCTCAATGCGCATTTCTCTCTGGCTGAGTAGCAAATCCAGGTCCCGGTTTCTGTTCAGAACCCTCCCTCACTGAAGTGTCAATCATCTTATTCCATATAAATGTTTTCATAAAATGCAGATCTTTCCACACTCCATTTCCAAAGGTCTTTAATAGTCTTAACAGACGGGCTTTGTCTCAGTAACACTGTGATACAATGGAGCTTTTGGAAAACTGCAACATCTGCCTCACACATAATGTTACTATACTGTGGGTGAGATATAATCGACTCTAAATGGACAGAAAAGAATCACTGGAGGAGCAGCGCATACAAAATAATATAAACCGTTACATAAAAATGCTGCTAAACCAATAGACCCAAAGTCTTACACTACTGATTGATATCTAAAATTTCCAGGTCACTAAGGAAAATAATCCTCTACTGAACCTTCCTCAATCTGGTAATGGCTAAAAATAATTCCAGGATGCACTTTCAAAATGAAAGTTTTAGATTTGTTCTTAAAGTGGTACAAGCGCTTGTCACTGTAGCAATACCCTATGAATGTCTTTCGTAGCTTTCACAATATGTACACACATATACTGGACACAAATATACGTGCAACATGTAAAGAGTTGGTCCTACGTTTAGTAAGCGGATTCAAGATTTGACGGACAACCACATACACCCACACTAATAGTATGCCTTCCCACATGGACAAAAATATCTCAGCTCTAGAAAGCCATTATGGACTACAGTACAAAGACATGATGAACACTCTGACCATCACAGTATCCTTCTTTATGTAATGGTTTACATGTACAGACATATAATCTACGCAATTTATTATTTTCTTTTTATACTGTATAATTTTTATTATAGATTATCTCTAGTTTTTTTTGTTATTTTTGTCTTTCATTCCCCCGTTTTTCTCCCCTCCCAAACTCTCAAGTCCAATTCTCCTTTAAGCCAAGTCATTGGCAACCCTTTGCAGGCGTGGGATTGTCGAGATCCAACTCGGTAAGTTTACATTATTTTTAAATGTTTTACCCCTTTCATTTCATTAGTTCATATCCAATTCCCTTAGCAGGTGTGGGATCAAAATATTGCACATAAAGTAAATGTTCCTTTGAATGTACATCGTGTACCTGGATATTTTCGTACCCCCACAGACAATTATTTAACCTTACCTTACATATTTCTAGATGTTTATTTACAGACACAGCATGGGAGGCAAAAATACATGTTTATACTCAATGGATTAAGTTTAGTTTGACTAATGAAATAAATCATAAAATAACCCTGTATCAAATGTCGCTCTCACGCACACTGTTTCTCTCTATATTTCTTTCCGCTTGTCAGGCAAGCACTGGATCCAAGATGCCTCATGAGATTAGTGATTCCCTGAGTTCTGTACTCCAAACTGTCCTTCTTTCAGGATCACTACAGGGTCACCTGGCTGGCAAATGTCTTCCAGAATGAGCGAAGCAGCAGTTCACCACGCGCTGCACACGGTAAGCCTGTCAGAAACAGGGTCGCTCACAGTCTGGCTGGTCCAGTGGGATGCATGGGTGTACATGTATACAGACATGCACTTCAGTCAAAGTCAAACGAAAGGAAGCAGCTGTCTTATCAGAGGGAGACAGGGACTAAAACACAATGTCATATTGACAGGGCTTCATTTCTTGCTTACGTATTTGTTTGCTCTGCCCTGAATTAACCCCAAACTAATACACGTGTGTAGAGCTGACAGAATCGAATTAGACGGAACACCTAGCCTTCCACACAGCTTGCGTCCATCAAATCTTTAAAGATCTTCATGAGTGAATTAATATCGAGGGCATGGATGTTGTGGGATTGGGCACACAAGCATTTCTGTCCAATTTAACCAGACCAAATCAGATAAATATATCACATTAAAGTGGATCTTCCAGGTCTATTTCTCCATATTGGGTCGGGCAATATTTTTAGATGACATTGATTTACCCGCTATGATTTCCATTAACAGAGTGAAATCAATGAGTGCAGACACAGTACCATGTCAATGCTCACAGGGTAGACAGTGCCTGGAAGCTCAACTAAACACGATGACGTGCCGATTGGCTGACACCAAGTGAAGCTCTCCAGGGTAATGGGTTTTGTTGATATGCAACAAGGCAACAGAGAACTATGCCCTTGATGCCTAGAGGGAAAAACATGGGTAGAACTGTACAGCGCACTGTCTGCATTAGCATATATCATGCATAATCACCCTCCAGGAGACACA
Source organism: Umbra pygmaea (assembly GCA_016801145.1). Lineage (NCBI taxonomy): Eukaryota > Metazoa > Chordata > Actinopteri > Esociformes > Umbridae > Umbra > Umbra pygmaea. The sequence goes on along the minus strand of JACXGM010002011.1, from coordinate 22,692 downwards.
GTATACAGACCGCACTCTACACAACACACTGACAGCCAGGCTATGAAACGAAGGAATACAGAGAAGATTATGGAGGGGGAGACAGAGAGAGAAAAGGAGGACACGGCGAGCGACGAAGACACAGAGAGGGATCTGTAACGCCTATATGATAATACCATGACAAAACACTCCACTCAGCAGGGGTTGCCTTGTGACAGCCAAATCCCCATTTACTGAGGCCTGTCATCTCACTTGCTTCCAGGAATGAACCACGAGCCCTGCCTCACTGTTGTGCTGTAGCCGCCTCCTTTCTGCACAAAACAACAGACATACACCTGTTGACTTGGACAGTATCTCCAAGCGCTGCTTTATTCTTGTGCCGCAATCACAATCCATATAGCACCTCTTTATTCTGCTAGCTTGCATTTAAAGCCAAGCAAATTCAGTATTGGTTGATCCGTGGATCCGTGGATGGGCACCCTTCCTTTTGGTCTAGAGACCAAATCCCAGTGCCCCAGGGCAGGAAATGGGAGATTGCCCAAGCTAGAGCTCCAGTAGAATCTATTGCATTTATGGTAAAATTATGGGTGTTAACCCCAGTGTCCTTGCAAAATGTCCATCTTTTCCCTCTATTTAGTTAATTCATCCCCTCTCCTCAGAGCTCGTTGAAGTAAATAAGTGTTCTCAACACATTTACCTGGTCAAACAAAAACAAACTCAATGTATTTGTTAAAAGGTGGTTAAATTACAAAAACAGAGAGAGAGATGATGAAAATCCTGGACCGATGAAGAGACGGATGAAAAGACAGATGAATGGATGACGACGAGACAGTGACGCAAAAGCGACAAAGGAAAGGTGGACGGCTGAGAGCATCTCATCATGTTTCATGGAGCACTCAGCTGTGATATGAATAGTTAACTGGGAGCCGGAGGAGGAACACAGCTTGGCCATCTCCGTGGGCTGCGGGCTGCAGCTGGGACCGAGCTCCCACAGAGGTAGGTGGAACAGAAAAGGTTCATGCAAACTCATCACAGACACAGAGACCGGGGTGGGGGTGGGGGGGGGTTATTGCTGAGGAAGGGAACCGATAAATGAAAACGGAGAACAAATGGAGGACAAATAAAAGCGGGCAGATGGAAAATGTTCTGCTGCGAGGGTGAAATGATACATTACCGAATAAGGGAAAGAGAGTGCGCTAAACACGGAGGGAGCGTTGAAAACAAGGGAGTAGGAGGTGATGCCGTTTAGAGTAGCGAAGCAGAGAGAGAGAGAGAAGGCCAAAAGTAAGGGAGAGTGGGAGGTAGAACATGCAGTTTGCGTCTGCCTCTAATCTATACAATATGCTTCGGTTAACACCACAGCTCAGAGGTAGCCAACAAATCACACCGGCTGTGTCTTCATGAGACAGAATCCCCCACTCATAACATTATAAGCACGGAAATACATCACGCGCCATCAGTGTTTCCTCATCGCCGGGTCTTTGAGCCGCCAGAACAGTCTACACTATTTGGTTGAAACCCAAGTAAAACATTCCTGATTTAACGTGTCAAAAATCACCAAACCCTCAATGAATGGAATGAGGAGTATTTAAAAGGACATAATGTGCTGTTATGGGGAATGAACAACTGGAACTGAGAAACACTGTCCTAAACTAGGGTCTAGAAACCCTCTGATCTTGGCCCACTGAAGGTTTTTTGTCTTTTTTTTCTTTAAAGTTATAACAAAAATGTAAAATGTCTAGGAAGACCTAAGAAGAGGGTTATAAACATTATATTACATTAAGTTGAAGACCACTATTCTCTGAAAGTGAGAAAGGTTAAGTCTCGAAGCTCCCCTAAGGATGTCTCTCTCAGTTTCATCTGTCAGTGGGTTGGCTAATCAACTATTAATCATTCTGGAAAAACTGTGTACTTTATTTTATCACTGACTGAAACATAGAAATCAAGAGTTTGTGTAATAAAATAGAGTTCCTGTAGCTAAACCAAGGGTCCAGGTTCTGTGTATTTGACAAAAATGCCCATATTAGGACCTTTTGCTGGTCCCCATGGGAACAAAGTCAATTTCTGGCTAAGGGGCTATGTTTAGGCCCAAGGTTACAATTAAGTTTAGGGTTACAATTTAGGGTATTTTCAGATTCAGGCATTATAGTTTAGGATTAGGGTTAAGTTTAGGCATTAAGAAAAGGTTAATTTTAGGCATAAATGTTAGGTTATTAAGGTTAAGGTTAGGATAAGGGCTAAATGTAGGGTTAAGGTTTTTGGTCCCCACAAGGTTACCTGTACACAACTTTGTGTGTGTGTAGGTTGTGTGTGTGTTCATGCGTGTGTGTGTGTAAAATGGTTCAACACATTCTCCATGTTTCTACGGTGTAGTTGAACTACTTTAACAGACCTTGAGTAGTTCTTTGGGAAAATCCTTTCCATCGTTTAGTCCTTCCAGGTTACTGATGAACTGATGAGCTGACATTTTCTTGCCAATGTTCTGAAGAGAAAAAAGATAGCTTTACTCAGACTGTCTCCTTAAAGAAACTATTCTATGTTCGGTCATAGTTCAGGGTGGCTCAACCCTGATCCTGGAGCGCTCCCATCCTACAGATCCTCTCTCCAAACCTCACTCTAGCAAATCTGTTTGGACAAAAAACCTGCGGTATGTTAGCTCTCCAGGAACAGGGTTGGGCTGCCCTTTTCTAGGGTAACATTGAGGTGAAACCAAGCTCGAGCCCAGATGTTTTCCTGCTCAGCAAAATGGTCTTTCTTATCAAAATGCTTCTGTTAGTTTGACCAGACAAACTTCAGCTCTTCTTCTTTCCCCCAGCCTTTCTAACAGGTACTCACATGGCCGTGCAGGTCTGTGTTGAGCAGCATTAGGGCACAGGTCAGAGTATGAACACTGTCTAAAGAGAAAACAAAGAGAAGACAAAAATGATGGTCTTGCTTCAGTGAGCTCTAGTGCATTATCCATGCAGCAGCGCCACCCCATGGCAACAATCCGTAATGCGGAAAGCCTGCTTTGTGTGACAGTCTCATATTGCAACCCCTTAATGTACACAAGGTGTGTAATAACACATGTACAGACACACAGTTTGTCCCACGTTGAAGTACCTTCAGTAGGTACCGCCTTGGGGTTACATTGTAGGTATCTCCTAGAGAAATGGGCCAGAACTCGCTCCCTCTCTTGCGTCTCCCCCATGAGGGCAAACTCCCTGAGGAAGGCCCTGCAGACACAATTTCAGTTCAGTATACATCATTCTTCATGGAGTAACAAGGTTTGTGGTGGCTGAACTGACTCAGTGATCTCACCGTAGCGCCTGGTCAATAGTAAGACCTGAGAAGTTGAAGTAACTGAGGTACTCCTCTGCCACCATCTGACTGAAATCATTGCTGCAGAATGACAACACAAAGACAACCAGTCAAACAAACACATCAAATGAGTATGTAACTGTAATGAAGATGAAAATAGTGCATTATTCACGCACGCACACAAACACAGGAAGTAAACTATAATGTCTTAAAAGCACTACTGCAGCAAACTAACTTTTTGCTGAGGTGCCTAGCCACGTCAGACTTCCTGAAGCCATCCAAGTTGAAGAGGCGCTTGGCTAGGCGTTTAGCGGCCTGCAGGTCAGCCTTGTTGCCGTTGGCGAGAGCCTCGGTGCTGCCCAGGGCCAAGCGCTCACCCACGTCCTGCTGAGAGAACGAGTCTGGAGGCCGGTGACCTGGCTTCTCTCTGACAGATGAGGATAAGAGAGGAGGAATGACTCACAAGTGTCTATTATAGCACGATTATAACAGGTAGCTCAGGGTATCTTATATGACTCAACTACTAAATACAACTATAAAACTAATCTTTTGTCACCACTGAAACTTTGAAAAGGCACACATTTAGATGCCTAATTGTAGTTGTACCATGTTGTCTTGTTTTATCTGTCCCTATTGTGTAAACATGTTTACGCCCTGCTGTATTTGGTTTTTCTATTGTGTGCTGCCAGGTCTATGTTGTTACCATGTAAGCTTTACTTTTGTAGTTTAGTGTCTCTATGTGCATTTATTTGGTTCTTTGCTGTTATATGGTACTTTACTGTTGCCATGTGTCTTCTGTCTGTGTTGTCTGTCCATTTCATTTCCCTATCCCACATTCCCAGAAGGCCTTTTTTGTCTAGTTCCAGGTCATTATTGTAAATAGGAATTTGTTCTTCATTGAGTTGTCTGGTAAGATAAAGGTAAAACAAATCATATTTGTTATGCCTTTAATTAAACTCCATTCACACAAGTTGTATTACTCTGTACCTGTCAATATCAAACTATCTTGGCACATAGTAAAGTAGATATTTGTTACTGACAGGTGCCACACTAACATCAGAAGGCTAGCTGGTGCCAAGGTTACTGCAACTGGAAAAGGCTACTAAGCCATTCCATACGTGGCAGGATATATCCAGTTGGAACCATGGCTCCCAGAGTGTAGCTGTATTATAAAGGAATCAACTCAATTTGATTTGAACATGCAGAAATCTGCATTATATTACAGATAGTAGATCTGCTCCTTTGCATATGATTGCTTACACTCAGAAGCTGACTCTGATTACCTGTAGCTCCTTCAACTTAGTTTATGGTAAGTGGAAAAAGTTTCAACAGTCTGTATTTATTTAAAATCAAAACATCACCCTGCCACGCACAGGGCTCCAGCATGGAGAATCCCAGATTGGTACAGTGCTGCTCAGGATAAGGCAGTAGGAAATAGCCTTCTGCCTGTCTAGAAATAATTACTTTGATTATATGGAAAGTAAATGTAGCCTATCTGGCAATGCAAGTGCAAACTGTACCGCAGTATTCTCTATAGTTTAGGTTCGGTTGCAGGCTTTTGAATGCAACTTTTGTCCAAATAGTTGTTTAGTTGCAGGTGGGTGAAGAAAGTAGTTGAGCAAACCACTTTTGCTGGGTACTAGGGGTACTAGGACCCCTGGTGGTACAGTAACCCAAAACATTTGGGAACCACTGGCCCAGGGGCTTTATATGGAGGTTTGAGATTTAAAAGTGGAATCACAAGAAAATAAAACAGAAATCACGGAATTTGGAAAAAATTAAACAGAAATCCCAAAATTTGGAAAAAACTAAAACGAAATTGACCTTAAAATAAAACTGATTTTATTGAGCCCTATGAGATGTATAAAAAGTAAGCAATTATAGGCAAAGGAAATTATAGCAGTCTAAAAAAAAGGTATAATTTTAGCAACTCTTTCCACACATAGTTTACTAGTATTGGTGTTAAAGAGAAATAGGTGGGTGCACTTCTGGAGAGTTCTGCATGGAATAGTGTGACCAGCAAATGTATTAATACTAGGCTGGGCAAATTCAAATGTATTAATACTAGGCTGGGCAAATTCAAATGTATTAATACTAGGCTGGGCAAATTCAAATGTATTAATACTAGGCTGGGCAAATTCAAATGTATTAATACTAGGCTGGGCAAATTCAAATGTATTAATACTAGGCTGGGCAAATTCAAATGTA
>JACXGM010002011.1:0-17105 GCA_016801145.1 Umbra pygmaea | reverse complement strand
ACAAATTGGCTATTTTAGACTTCTAGAAATTATGTTCTCATGTTGTGGTAAGCTTAAGATTAACATTTTTTGTTTTCATGGGTTTTACAGAGTTTCATAACATTCTAAGATTAGAACAGCTGGTCATAAATGATTGCCTTCATTTCCTGAGTACACAGATTCCTTCCTTGCCTGAAGGCTGCGGATCTCCAGAGCAGGTGTTTAAGGTGGACGATTGTACTGTAGTTCATAGTTCAGATAGTTAGGAGATGAGCCAAATGCAAAGTTTTTTAGTACAGACTTGAACATGTTAATTAGGAACTATAACAAAATAGTATATAAAAATTAAGACCATGCATCCTTGACCAAGGGGATAAAGTCAATTTCCATATATAAAGACATTTTTAACAAAAGATATTTGTTTGCGAGTCTAAACATATCTATTTGCTTCTACAAACTACACCCACGAAAGTCTCAAAGCAGTTTGTAAAGTGTCTCTGCAGAACTGTCAGCGATTTCTTCCTACAACAACATCCATCCATTCACAGCAGACACAGCCATCCATTTACAGTGGGTGAAAATCCACAGAAATAAGTTAAAGTAGTCCTACCGAGTTAACAGCATGGTCGATTAAACAGCAGTCCACCTTGCTTAAAGCTGACTGATTTTTCCCACAAACGCATGACTCCTTTCAAACATCCACAACACGGTAGCAATTTATCCCAGGATAAAGAACACCCCCACCTACGTGTTGTGTTTGGTATGTTCCACTGACACTTTGAGTAACCCCTTCTGAAAGGATGGTCCACCACAAAGGAGGTGGGTGGGGTGGTAAGTAGGAGGAGGCTGAGTTTGTTGATTCTTAAAACAATGAGTTTATGATCCTCTCCTCCACAGAAATGGAGTGAGAAACACTACCAGACTTATTTTCCAGGGTGCGGCCTGAAAGCCAGTTGTTCTTTACACAGACACTTTGGCTGCTGGCCTGATTCAATGAAAAGCCTTCATGGAGAGATGAAGCTCAACAGAAAAAAATTGTAGGTTTGAAACTTTATAGTCATGTTTATAGTCATCCTAAGTTGTCCCAAACTTGACGTTCAACGGTAAAGTTGCTTGTAAATGTATACGAACTGGTTCTGTTGCAAGCAGACATCGGACGTTCCTAAAACAACAGTTTTATAAACTGGCTTTGGTAAATGATGGGAAGTCTTCACAGACACTGAGAAATTGTTCTGGCTTGTCTTTGTTACATTGGCAAGAGCTCTGACAGAGCTATAAACAGCAAGAAACCACTCAGAACATCCTGAAACGGGGCTGGACATACAAAGCTCCAATTGAAGCCACCAAATCTAAAAGGCAATGAAAGTAAGCTTGAACAATGGGCCTTATCTGTGTTTTGATGTATTTGATACTTAACTGAGGCTACTGAAAGACTAAATACAGAGTGAATACTGATTTTTAATTTTTAATTTAACCTTTATTTAACCAGGTAAGTTGACTAAGAACAATTTCTTATTTACAGCAACGACCTGGGAGCAATTAGGGTAAAGTGTCTTGCCCAAGGACACAACGACAGTTGGCTCAGTCGGGAATCAAACTGGCAACCTTCTGACCACAAGTCTGACTCCCTACCCACTGAGCCATCTGCGCTGTACCTCCTTTACCTTACTCTCAGGGTAAAACATTAGATAGTCAACAAAATGACACCTAGTATTTTGTATTCAAGTCACCATACCAGATGTTTGGAATATCATCTGGCTTTAAAATTGCATACCCCTTTTCACCCTAAAACACAAAGTTGTTTATGAAACTTACATCATTTTTCAAATTGATTCACTGCCATAAAAAAATATGATGACTGCTTTAATCTCCTGGTCTAGGGCCTCCTGTTGTAATCTTTTCTTGTCACTTATTGACTTGTCCTGATGTGTAAAATACCTACAGCTCAGAGACAAATCCCCTGTGAAAATCACATGACTCACTTCAGGTTGTTTCTGGTAACACATAACCCAAAACTACAGAGAGTTTGTATTCTACAGAGAGTTAGACTCTCGGTCCTAGAGTCTATTTATAGGGGCATAAAAAAAGAACATTTGCTGAAGATTCAGATGAACATTCTCAGATCAGAAAATTACAAGTTAGTAAATGATTGGACAAAGACCATTCTAGACGTTCTCTGGTTGTAGGTCATTATTAGTAAGTAAATAACTCCCCCTTCCGAACGTGCAGGCTGATCTGATAATACTCTAGGTAAGCCTGTTGTAGGGGACTAGAGCCAACAGGTATTTATCACACTCTATTAATAGCACCACAAGGTTTTTCAGAACACACATTGTCACTGTCTCACCCTGGAAATCCTTTTAATTTACAGCCGCCTCTCTTACCGGACAATGTATAACACCGCCCAGACAGGGGTTACAACACAAAACATCACCTCACACAACTGTGTCCAAACAATGGAAAATTCCTAACATTTGTGCAAGCACATTATAATGATAAACAACTGATTGTCTGTGTTCACACACTCCTCTGAAAGACAGAAAGCCGATAGATAGAGTAGCCAAGCTATAGCAGCAACTTACCGGTATATAGCTGGATAGGGGGCACACAGGTACCTGTCTTCCAAAGCCCCACCCCCCCAGCAGAGCAAATAGCGTGCCATGTTGCCCCCAGAGCCCCGCCCCTTTCAAACCCAACCACGACACTCTGCGGTGAGGTAACCCTGTAAGTAAACAGTCTGTCCTGGCGACCTCATCGATCCTCCGTTCGCTGTCCGAACAAATGTCCAACCTTACGCAGCTCTCAGACTGGCTGGTCCTTGTAGTGCATTTCGCAACATGTTGTCTTACAGTTTCCTCCGTCTGAAGTCTTTCTGCCTTCTCCGGTGCTCTAATCTACCGCCGATCCTCTGTTGCTGTCCTCCTCAATTGGCCAGGCTTCCACTTTCTCTTCAACTCTCTCACTTCCTTGCTGTCCGGGTCCCTGTAACTGCTGTTAAGTATCCAAGTTTGTGGACACGCTGTGTGGTAAAACCTTGACAGGATGCTTGTTGAACTTGAAGTTGCAGTCACTCAGTCCTTCTCTCTCTCAGTATCTGTACCTTTCTGTTAGCCTGTCTCTGTTGATCGCTCATCAGCTGGGCTATTTTTCACCACTGGACGAGGAATGCATTTCCTCCCTTACGGCAGCCCCCCCACCATTCTCTTCCTCTCTTTGTCCGCCTTCTCTCCCATTGATCCCTCTTTCTATGTTCCTAACCTACTTTTTGAATAAGCAAAGTAGCCAATCGCAAAGACATTAAAAGATCGCAGACGCAGACGACTATAAAAGATACATTTCCATTACAGATAGACTTTAATTTGACAGCCATGAAATATCTTTCTTATGGCTTTACTCATTCATAGTTTAAAAGCAACATTACATCTTGCAAAACATTTTAATTGTCTAGCCAATTAAGCTCCCCCTACACCCCTAAGTTAAACTTCTTTGGTTCTATAACAATGGGCCTCTTGTTTCTTGGATCACGAGCAACTGACGTAAACTGACTTTCTCAAAGTCAACTTTCAGAACTGGACCAAATACTTAATAAATATTTTTGTTGGTCCATTAAAATATTTTGTTGTTTGTCCCTGTTCTGTTTCCATGTTAAATTAAAAACTGGTACTGTATATATAAAAAAACAATACTATGGAAATCATAAATGTAAATGGTTTGACATAAAAAGGAATGGTGTAAATGGCCAAGCAGATGATGACGCTGTGCTTCCACACCTAATACTTCAAAACAGTGGTCGACCTCACACTTAACAGGCACTTCTTAACTTTTTCTTTCTATTTTAAACCCTGAAATCACAGTCCGGGAAGTTAATCTGTGGTTGCCAAGGTTACCAAGTATGTCTGGCTGAGCTACAGATCTGATTGCCTGCTTGACAGGAAAAAGCAGTGCAACCAAGAAGCCAGGTGGCATGGCAGAGAGGCTAACCTAAGAGATGGACGGAGGACTCAACCTGTTTTGAAATAACTTTTTAACATGGGAATCACATTGCACCGTTTTTAAACTCGTCTACTGGTTGGAACTAGTGGGTTAAGGAAATGGGGTATAGCTCTAACCAAGTAATTCAGACTTATCAGCCAATAAATTATACCTGTCAAGTAGAAGCAATCGACAAGGTCCATATGAAGATGTGCCCATGCTTCCATATAATTCATAATGAGACTAATACAGGTTTGTAGTCTATTGGTTGGACAAACATTCAGGTAAACATAGAAAATTAAAGAGAACCTGGAACTGCTACTGGATGAAGATCAACAGTGAGCTCCATAATTCATTGGACAGTGACAATTTTTGTTTATTTTGATTCTGTACTCTAGCACTTTGAGTTTGAAAGGAGACAATGACAATGAGGTTGAACTGTAGACTGTCAGCTTTAATTTCAGGGAACATTCATATGGATGTGAGAAAAAAATCTATATTTTGTTTGTATATTTTGTAGTAATTGAAGCATCAAAATATTGCTAAAAAATTCTAATAAATATGGGCATACTTCTCTACAACACATTCATTTGTCTGTATCGTAATGACAAAGTATATATTTTGTTTATATTTCCTTAAAAGCACAACACAATACAGTTCTATATTAAGGCAGTTTGCGCAATTGCCCGCATCGTGCATTGTGAGTAATATATGCTAAGCAACCACTTGACAACATAAATGCAATTGGTTGACCATCTCCTTTTTTGTTTCCTTTTCTCTTTCAGACAGGATACTAGCAACAAAATACTTCTCAAGTTCAACACAATGCTTTTTTATACCTATATATATGTTTGAGTGATCTTAAAAAATTTTTAAGTGCTGATACTGCCATTTTATTATTGTGTTTTAAGGTAAAACTTTAGCCTACTTAACCAACCAGAGGATCATGTTTGGTAAACTACTCTAGGCCTAATGAAAGTCAATGATATATCATGTGTATATATTTTTTGTAATATACCTTATTTTAGTAATATTCACATACAGTATATCGGATGAATCCTATGCAAATCGTAGACATTTTGTATTCAGTCCCCCCCATTTTCAGCTACCAAAACTATTGGTCAGTTCAACATAGTGTAGAATAAAGTCATAAATGCTCATATTTGGTTGCATATACTTAGCATGCAATGACTGCTTGAAGTCTGTGATGCATCAACATCACCAGATGCTGAATATCTTCCCTGGAGATGCTCTGCCAGCCTGTACTGCAGCCATCTTCATTTCATGCTTGTTTCGGGAACTTTTTGCCCTCAGTCTACAGCGGTGGGCAAAAGTTCTGAGAATTTTTTATTTAGACCTTATTACTTTCCCAGCTGAGCCCTGTGTACAGCAGACAAGTATATGAAATAAAAAAAACAATTACATCCAACAACAAATAGTTCATTTAACATGGCTTTAAAATGCCCCTTTGAAACCAAAACATCTAACTTTAACTGTTTTTGCATGACATTCCATGAATTAGGTGCGTGGTACGCAAAAGCAGTTTTTCCCAACTCCGATTGAGCCCTGGGAACTCCCAAGACCAACCAATCTTGTGAGAGCCCTTTCTCCAGTTTATTTTAAAAGTAAGATACTTTGGCAGTTCATTTATTATAGCCTTCGTTACAAACAACAACCAGTGTCTGTCTCTCCTGGAAACCAACGAGTCCCAGCCAACTAGGTCATACAAAACACAGTAATGAGGGCGAAAAGTTGCACCAGTAACAAAGCGCAAAACCAAAGTAAAAAATCAATTTGAAGATTTGCAAACGCTTGCTCAAGGGATCAGCATAAAAATGATACTTACATTTTCTCACAGTGTAATAGATGTATTTTATATATAGGGAAAACAATAGAGGACCCAGAATTGAACCTTGAGGTACTCTATTATGTTCAGCAAGTAAGTGTGATTCAATTCCATTTGTAACAATGGCCTGGGTTCTTTCACTCAAATCATTTTTAAACCACCAGCAAGTATCTTCAGCCAAACCAAGCGAGGTCAATTTTTCCACAAAATAATATTTTTTGACCACCCTTGTGTAAAGGCAGCACATGGGCGGATTTCCATACCTTTGGAATAATTCCAAAGGTTAAAGTTACATTTAAAATATGCAATAGAGCTTCAAAATCAGTAGTGCAGCACTAACCAGCAATCCTGGTTCAAGTTTATCCGCCACTGCTACCGTCTTGGTATTAACAGCTAACATAGAATCAAGCACATCATTTACAGAGAAGAGACTCAACAAAAAACCTGTCTGTCACCAATTGAGAGATCCTCCATACAAGCTTGATTAACAAGTATTGGTCTCCACAAAGTTTGCTGCTTCAGTGTTCTTAGATCTTTTTGTCAGTAGTTACTATGGTACACTGAAAAATAATTACAAGCATTCCATAAGTGTCAAAGGTTTTTATTGACAATTACATTAAGTTCATGCAAAGAGTCAATATTTGCAGTGTTGACCCTTCTTTTAAAAGACCTCTGCAATCTGCCCTGGCATGCTGTCAATTAAATTCTGGGCCACATCCTGACTAATGGCAGTCCATTCTTGCATTATCAATGCTTGGAGTTTGTCCGAAATTATGGGTTTTCGTTTGTCCACCTGCCTTTTGAGGATCGACCACAAGTTCTCAATGGAATTAAGGTCTGGGGAGTTTCCTGGCCATGGACACAGAATGTCGATGTTTTGTTCCCCAAGCCAATTAGTTATCACTTTTGCCTTATGGCAAGGTGCTCCATCATGCTGGAAAAGGCATTGGTCGTCACCAAACTGTTCTTGGTTGGTTGGGAGAAGTTGCTCTCTGAAGGTGTGTTGGTACCATTCTTTATTCATGGCTGTGTTCTTAGTCAAAATTGGGAGTGAGCCCACTCCCTTGGCTGAGCATCAACCCCACACATGAATGGTCTCAGAATGCTTTACTGTTGGCATGACACAGGACTGATTGTAGCGCTCACCTTGTCTTCTCCGGACAAGGTGTTTTCCGAATGGCCCATACAATCTGAAGCGGGACTCAGAGAAAATTGCTTTACCCCAGTCCTCAGCAGTCCAATCCCTGTACCTTTAGCAGAATATCAGTCTATTCCTGATGTTTTTCCTGGAGAGAAGTGGCTTCTTTGCTGCCCTTCTTGACACCAGGCCTTCCTTCAAAAGTCTTAGCCTCACTGTGCGTGCAGATGCACTCCCACCTGCCTGCTGTCATTCCTGAGCAAGCTCTGTACTGGTGGTTCACCAATCTCGCAGCTGGACTTTCTTGGGCACCCTGACGCCTTCTTCACAACAATTGAGCCTCTCTCCTTGAAGTTCTTGATGATCCGACAAATGGTTTATTTAGGTGCGATCTTACTATCAGCAATATTCTTGCCTGTGAAGCCCTTTTTGTGCAACACGATGATGCCACGCGTTTCCTTGCAGGTAACCATGGTTGAAAGGGGAAGAATAATGATTTCAAGCACCACCCTACTTTTAAAGTTTCCAGTCTGTTATTCTAACTCAATCAGCATGACAGAGTGATCTCCAGCCTTGTCCTCATCAACACTCACCTGTGTTAACGAGACAATCACTGACATGATGGCAGCTGGTCCTTTTGTGGCAGGGCTTAAATGCAGTGGAAATGTTTTTTTTGGGATTAAGTTAATTTTCATGGCAAAGATGGACTTTGCAATTCATCTGATCACTCTTCATGATTTTCTGGAGAATATGCAAATTGCCATCAACACCGAGGCAGCAGACTAGGAAAATGTGTGTCATTCTCAAAACTTTTGACCATGACTGTACACTGAATTAATTGGATTCAGATCCAGTGATTGACTCAACCATTAAGGGATTTTTTATTTTTTGCCCATAAACACCTTTCTGTTGGTCTAACAATATGTTTAAGGTTATTGTCTTGTTGCATGATGAAGTGCTGTCCAATGAGTTGAGGCATTTTGTTTTAATTGAGTAGATACAATACTTTTGCAGAATTCCTTGTTTTACTTCTGTCAGCAGTCAAATCATCGATGAAGACACTGACAGCCATACAGGCCCAATCCATAACACCACCTCCACCATGAGGGGATATGTTTTGTATCATGGGCATTTCTTTTAATCTCCACTCTTCCCTCTTTCCAACACTCTGGTACATGTTAATCTTTGTCTCCTCTGTCCACACAACTTTTTTCCAGAACTGTTGGGGCAATTTTAGGTACCTCAACTTTCTGTTCTTCAGGCTTAGTGGTTTGCATCATATAGTGTACCCTCTGTAGTCCTGCTAGTGTAGTCTGCTACATATGGTAGACATTGCCACAGGTACAACTGCATCCAGGCAGGTGTTTTTGATCTGTTTTGCTGTTGTTTTGGGGGTTTTCTTCACCATAGAGAGAGCGTTCCCCAGTCATCCATGACAGTGGTCTTCCTCAGTCTACATTATGTTGAACTGTCCAATGTTTTTTGGTGCCCAAAAATAGGTGGGGGAGTATGATTTCTATACGGTTCATTTGATATGTATAGATATTTAAGCTAAAATTTAAGCTGACTGTCTTAACGTCAACTTAATTGTCATTGTATCCTTTTAAACTCCAAGTGCTAGAGTACAAACCAAAATATCCCAAAAAATTGTCACTGTCCAATGAATTATGGAGTTCAGTGCATTTCCATTTTCTAATGATGAACAGCTTGATGCTGTTTTTGTGGCAATAAATCATAGACAAACTTGTATAGGCCCTGTAACAACACGTGTTCACCAGTTGCTCATTAAATGCATAAAACTGCTAGCAATTCCACACTATATTTCCACATTAAAGTAGCTGCCTAGAATGCTTCCTACTGATCTCATTACAGACATCCTTTACTGTACATTTGTATGTCCCTATAAAATCTGAGAATTTTAATGGAAAGTGGTCTCAAACACAACACTGTGTTCCTGAAATCCCCAAACCTTCCTGGTGCATTTCTAATCACACATTTTTCAGGTACAAATAATCTCACAAATCAATCGGGCTATGGAAAAAAAAAATCTAAACCGGGTCACCATCACACCTACTACTGTACTACTAGTAATACTACAACCACTACTACTACTGTACAACTAGTAATACCACAACTACTACTGCTACTGTACTACTAGTAATACTAGTTATACCATTACTACTATTACACTACTAGTAATACTATTACACTACTAGTAGTAATTAGGGATGCACCAATATCTCTTTTCTATTGCCGATACCGATCCGAGGTCTGAATGTTGAGTACCGATCCGATACCAAGTGTTGATCCGATACCAGTGTTTTGATGCTATATAATTTAAAACTTGCATCCACCCATTGTGCTGTCAGACTTAGAGACATGGGACACGTGTCTGAACTCTGAATGTCTGTAGTGAATCTAATCGCGTTTCAGACACATTGCATTAGCTAGGCTGGTGGATACCCACATTTTACCAGCCACCATATTGTTCATCCAACAGCGTTTCACATTTGAGAGGTGCAAAACTTTTCTAACATTTAACTTATGTCACAAAATTGGTTGAATCAGCATTTAATTTAATTTTAGTACATTTATTTTAGAATAATTTGTTTGGAAAACATGTGAGATTAATAATGAAATAATCTAAGCACTGGCTACATTAGCTCCCATCAAATCTACAAGTAGATGCGTCTTCAGCAATAGAACCAAAACACAATACAACAAATAGACAGTAAAACATATCCTGACAAAGAAAAATAGTTTATTAACAACAGATTCTAATTCCTTTTCCCGAAGTTCCCGAACAGCCTCCCATTACATTTGTGTGTGCGCGCATGTGTGCTTCTCTGGTATAACGAGAGCGCCTCTTATCAGAATCCAATCATAAATGCACACTCAACACCCCAGTCCTCATTTTACTGACAGCCCAATCATCTAATGAGTGCTTAGCTTTTTAATCTGTGTGCTTGACTTGTAACTTTAGAAACTTTCTCAGATCACGGATAACCTTATAGAATCACATTAGTCACATATTCCTTGTTTTTGTAACTAAACACGTTTTGTCCTCGATATTCTCTACATTCACTTCATTTATACTGGTGGGCTAAAAGGCAGAAGGGCTCGTAATTCTGGGGAGCTTACTATCTTTTTTCATCTGTGCTGCACTGTACTGTATATAACAGTACAAGCGACCCTGGGTACCTTTAAAGGCGCTATATAAGTCCAAGTTATAATAATAATATTAATAAAAATAATAATAATAATGTCTATGACACCGCAGGCTGGATTTCTCACTGGCTAGCTCCGCTGTACACATGCACCTCGACAAACATATAATTTTTGTCAAATCCAACACGTGATTCTTGAAGTAATAACAAATAATATAACTATAAATAAATTATAAGGTTTACAATCCACTCGCCACTGTGGCTGGTAGATTAGTTTAGGATGGTACCAATGTCAAAAAGCACCTGCCTTTCCCGCCCGGTTAGATAATTCAATAACTTTTCTTTATTTTTTATTTAACTTTGATGCTGTCAGTTGGTAGTTTTTCATGTTAAGATCCTAAAAAAACCTTAACATGTAAACTTTTCGTAATACTGTAGCAGAAGAAATACATGTACTGTACATGTAATGTTAATGTTTTTTTTTTGCGCCACTGCTTTAAATGAATTATAGTTGTTTTGTATGTAGCCTAATTTTCCTAGAAACATACAATAATGGTTAACTTTGTTTTCGTTCTGAAAGACCCGTCACTACGATGACTTTTGTGTTTACTGCACATTATTAGGACATGGTTAGGATGGTATCAGACTCCATATGCCGATACCCTATCCAGCATTCTTGGCCAGTATCGGACACATTTTTGATTCCAGTATCGGAATCGGTGCATCTCTAGTAGTAATACTATTATACTACTAGTAGTACTACTATTACACTACTAGTAATAATACTACTAGTAATAATACCACCACCACCACAACCACTACTACTACTACTACTACTACTACCACTACCACTATTAGGCCTACTACTACTACTTCCACCACCACTATTATGACCACCAACACTACTACTACTACTACTACTACTACTACTACTACTACTACTTCTACAACAACTACACTTTACTCCACCACATTCACCATCTGCTAGCACCGATCATTGTTAACAAAAGTCCATAACAACTGCAAACAAACAAAAACTACAGAACTGAATGATCACATGGAAGCTAGTGAGAAGACTTTTGTTTACGTGTTAGTGGGCACAAAAACGCTTTCTACTACTGGAACACAGCAAAGTACTCACCTGAGAGACACATCTAAGGCAGACTTGGTTTGCAAGCAGTTCTCCAAGCGAGACCTCCCTCCTGATGTAGATCTCCCCTCAGGGACACCGCTCCCTCTGGCAGGGGCAAGTTCGTGGTCAGAGCAGGAGGGATCAGACACACTGGGGGCATCTGCATCGGCCAGGGGGGCAAAACTCAGCTTGATGATGTGACGCGCGCTCTTACAGATCTGATTCTGGATCTCAGGAGTAAGGGTGGGCAGGTCAAAGGTGAAGACAGGCGGGCCACCAGAGGTCAAGAGGTCAACGCTGTCCAGGCTGCTGTAGGAGGTGCCCTTGGCCCGGTGTGACTCTACAATGCTCTCAAAGTGGCGGCTGAATGTGTCCAGGCTGTCAGCCGATGTCCTGCGCGGGCTGTTCACTGAGATGGGGGACTTAAGAGCTGATGGGGCATCTGATGTGTGGTCCAGCGGACGGCTACAGAAAAAAAACATTCAAACATGAGACACCCCCAGACTGTGTTTGACAAGTTCAACAACTCTGTGCACTTTTTTCAATTAAAATATTTGCTTTGTAATATCAGAAAATGTCCATAATATACAGTTAGCTAGCTAGCTGATCGACATTCTGCTACATGTAATACTTTTGTCCAACTTTGCCAGCTTGCTTTACAAAACTGTTCAGAGTGGAAAGTATTGCAGTAGTCAAACTAGCCTATGGACATCTATGTCTGAAGATGTTAGCAAAAGAACCAGACAGAACACAACACAAAGTTAACAAATTGAAAAGTTTCCAAATAGTATTACAAGACACATACTTGGGGTAACTTACCTCTCTCATAGGGAAAATCAACGGTGTTAAAATGAATAGCTTGCCTAAATTCATGTATCTTTTCCAATCCATTCCTTTGTTCTTACCTATGTCTTGTCTTTTATTTTTAAAGCAAGGCGGTCTCTTCTTTCATTTGGACTGGAAAGCCACCAAGCATTAGCAGGTTTTTCTTCCGCAATGTAAATTCAGTGGTGGGCTCGCACTTCCTAATTTTCTATATTACTATTGGGCCGCCAACCTTCAGAAACCGCTAGTCTGGTTGTACTCCCCAGACACATCTTGGTGCCTGCTCGAAGGTCTTTCCTGCTCCTTCTCCTCTCTCCCTGCCTTATTATGCTCTGCTCTCCCTACATCTCCCTCACGTTACTCAGACAACCCTGTAGTACTATCCACACTCAAAATTTGGTACCAGTTCCGGCGCCATTTTAAGTTCTACTCCACATTCATTTTGGGCCCTATTAATAACAACCACATATTTACTCCATCTCACATATTTATCTTCATTTCACTCTCTGGGAAAATAATGGCATTAAAACCTTCAATGATCTTTTAGTTTTTTCTAGTTTTCCTAACCTGGCTCTTAAACATAATTTCTTTTGATATCTGCAGATGAGACTTTTAGTCTCTGAATTTGTTGGCTTCCCTTTACTACCCACCCACCCAGCCCTGGAATGAGCCATTTACTTTTTTACCTCAACAGAAATCAGTGATTTCACAAATCTATTCTTGGATTATGTCCTGTGATAAACACTCCACTAATATACCTAAAACTGATTGGGAGCAGGAAATATGTCTTGAATTTTCAAAAGATTTCTGGGATGGAGTGATCGACAGAACAAGTTTCACTTCATCTTGTGCTAGACTTGGGACCAACAGAGTTCCTTACTCTAAGTCCAGACTGTCCAGAATGTATCCCACAGTGATGGATGTGTGTGACAGATATCATTCCTCACCATGCAACCTCTACCATATGTTTTTTACCTGCTCGAAGTTGAGCTATTACTGGACCTTTTTTATTCCACAACCTTTCAGAAGCACTTCAAATTAATTTCACTCGGGGGACTCTCTCTCTTTAAATTATAAAAATGCAGATATCATTGCTTTTATTACACTAATAGCGCGACGCAGTATTTTGCTGCAGGGGAAGTCCTGTCAGCCACCCTTAGCCTCTCAGTGGCTATGTGATGGCTTGTCATTTTTAAAACTTGAGAAAATTAAATTCTCCATGAGGTGAACACACTTTAAATTCTTAGAAAAATGGCAGACGTTTATTTCCTACTTTAATAGCTTGCAGAGGCTCCCCTCAGATCTGAGTTAGATCATATGATGCTCCTAGTCCACCAAGGGTAATTTAGTTTTGTTACTGTATGTACAGGTCCTTCTCAAAAAAGGAATTTTGGGTTTTCATGAGCTGTATGCCAAAATCATCAGTATTAAAACAAATTACCTGAAATATTTCAGTTGGTGTGCAATGAATCTAAAATATATGAAAGTTTAATTTTTATCATTACTTTATGGAAAATAATGAACTTTATCACAATATGCAAATTTTTTGAGAAGGACCTGTATTCGTATGCTTGTTAGCGTGTTGTCGGTTTGTCTAGGTGTTTTGTGTGGGGTGGGGGTTTGGGGAAGGTGGGAGGGTCGGGATGGGCAGCAGGAGGGGTGGGAGGCTACAGGGATTATGATGGGGGGATGAAAATTGTTAAAATGTATTTATATATATTGCAGGACACAGTATCCTTATTGTTCTTTTTTTCTGTTGAAATCTTTAGAAATAAAAAAAGACAAATACAATATGTTGTGTTTCAAATTCTGCTAAAACTGCTGTGAAATGGCTATTTAACTAGCAAGGTAAATACATTACTGTACAACGAAAGCATACAGTAAAACGGGAAGAGTAGGGAGAAATTGATGTGTATTATATAGATGTAATTCAATTAACATCCAGTAGGTGGAAGTAAAGCCTTTAAGACACAATTTACTACAAATATGAATGTACCGAGGAAAACTTGGTTTATATTCCCACATTCAACAGACATTCAACAGACATTCAACAGACATTCAACAGACATTCAACAGACATTCAACAGACATTCAACAGACATTCAACAGACATTCAACAGACATTCAACAATAGTTTGAAAATCAAATTCATTCATTGACATAGACACATCAAACAAAGTCAGATATATTCTAAAAATGCCTGGCATACTTTTACAACCTTTGTTTTCAACAGAAAACTTACTTTTACAACCTTTGTTGTCAACTGACATTCTACAAAGGATTTAGTGAAAATTCAAAAAAAATGGTAATAGCCAATTTATAGCTTTGAAAATCAATAGCTTTTTCAATGATTGACAGAGACACATCAATCAAAGTCTGATATCATCTATAAATATCTGGCATACTTTTACAACCTTTGATTTAAACAGAATTTCTACTTATGATTTAGTAGAAATTCCAGAAATCTGTAATAGCTTATTTATAGCTTTGAAAATCAATTTACGTATTCTATAAATGCCTGGCATACTTTTACAACCTTTGTGTTTAACAGACATTCTACTTATGATTTAGTAAATATTCCAGAATTCCAGATTCTGATATTTGCTGTGACATTAAAGTAGTCTTATTTGGACATAACTTTGTAATGTCTACATGCAATTTCAAATGTCTGTGTTTGGATGAATTGTAGTTCAAAATGACCATTAAACAATTGCAACTAAATTGACCATACATATCTGATTATTTAGATGAAAAGGGTGATGTAAGTCTGTGCTCGTGAGTCTTCTTTAAGAAAATATATTTGTTACAGCTTGGGCAGCTCCAACCAGCCTAAGAATAAAACAATGTGTTTTCTTCAACATATTAGCTAGAGATGCATTCCTGGTTAAGGGTGGGGGTGTAAAATAGCAGAGTGGCTCTATGAACAGATCTCAAAGGAAACCTGTTGCAAACTACATCTGTTATAGGACTATTGTAGCAGTGACTCAAGGTCATTATATGGAATTTGACATTACTAAATTGGGGAGAAGAGGAGCAAAAATTATTTTAAAGAAATACTATAAATATTTGTTATGGTAACATTTTATTTTGAGAGTCCATCTGTAGATGCTCTACATATTATCTGCATACTGTCAACAACATTTTAACAAACTATCTACTAACCCTAACCCTAATTCTAACCTTAACCATTCCCCTTATGTTAAACCAAACCTTAACCATAACCCTAAAACATATTCTTAACTTACCCCTACCCTTAAAATACACAATTAGTTGCTTATCAACAGATGGTTTGTTGATAGTTTGTTGATAGTCATGTCATCAACAAACTATCTGTAGAGCACATACAGATGGAATGTCAGACTCTCCAAATTAAGTGTAACCTTTGGTATTTATTTGTTTATCATGGTCATTCTGATGACTTTTCTTTTTAGTACTTGATGCAAGTCAAGACTGCTAGATTTGTGCAAAAACTATGTTCCCAAAGTAGATTCCCACAGATTCACCCAATAGGTTAGTGCTGTTTCTTGGTATATCCTGTGGAATTAATTACGATATAAAAACCAGTTTCTCAAATATTCTTAAAATATTAACAGTTTTTGCACCATTATGACCATGTTTATTGATGTCTTTGAATGAAACGGAAAAACTGAGCAGTGATACATCTTATGGTATAAGCTTTTTTTAATAGTTGATATGTTATTCCTGGAACGCTGTCATTTCTAAAGAGATTCAATATTGAGTCATGGATCCACAATTATGTCACATTTGGTTTTAACCTACACATTTTTATCACATTATTCAACGGTCATGTTGGCTGGTAGAATTGTGTCATGTCACCTATATCATAATCTCAAAAAGAATGCAATGTACAGAATGTACTGCATATATCAGTTATATGGGTTTCTGTGATTTTTGCAGATACCATGTTCGAAATGCCAGTAATGGTACCACACCTCTTGTTTGGGAATGAGTAAGAGAGACTTCACAACTGCAAAACAAGATGAAGAGTGGAAAGGGCCGCTTTTGCTACAAACCGCATTAAAGCTACAATCAGCAATACTGGGCACCAAGTTAGGAACCACACCATGCTATGTGACCTCCTATTGTTACCCTCACAGCAACCTGTATGTAGTCCCAGAAATCTCAGTAAATCTTTGGCGTGTTTATTTGTGTGGTGGCGGGGGGAAAATGGTGTAACGTTCCGAAGTTTTGCGTAGATTCTTTCACAAAAAAATATAATTTATTATTAATTCTATGTGAGCATCGGGTCAGATTACATGATGTCGTAATGGAAATTTCATATTGAGTCCAATTCTCAATGTAAAACACAATAACAGTTTAATTTTTTATAAAGAAAATACACAGAACAGAAGACAAGCTCTTAATTGGTGTATTTGTCATACCCTAATTCCGTTCACCTGTTCTCCGTTTTCTCTACCTCTACCAGGTGTTTCCTATGTCCCTTATCCCTTGTGTTTAACCTGTGTTTATTCACTGTTCTTGTTGCCAGTTTGTCTTGTGTGTATCACCAGGTCGTGCCAGCATTCTCCGATTTACCTGCTTGTCTTTTTAATTCTCCCGTATCCGAACCCTTGCCTGTTTACGGCCCAAATTCCTGCCTGCCGTCTCTGTACCTCTGAACTCCTGTGTGCCAAACCCTTTATCTGCCCACAACAATGAGATAGCCTTCTGAATATGTATAAATAAATACTTGACATTCAACCTGTCTCCTGAGTTTGCACTTGGTTCTCTGTCTGAGTTGTGATAACATCCTTGAGAGACTGTTTCACTTCATGCCAAGAGAAAACAGGGTGTGGTTAAAACAGCATTGCGTGTTACAAACATACGTTTTAACTAATCAATACATAGATGACAGCTAGCAAGCCAAAGGCATTTATTTCCGCCCAGAAACTCCTCATTCTACATCGTCAGTCTGCTTCAAACCAGACATTTCATCTCTTCAGAATAGCATGGATCAAGAGAACTATTTCCTAAGCTAACCCTCCAATTTGGTCTTAATTACAAATACAATAGAGACAGTGTGCG
>JACXGM010002010.1:20059-49905 GCA_016801145.1 Umbra pygmaea | reverse complement strand
CGTAACAGGCTCATTAATTCATTCTCCTCTCCCTCTAGGGGGAGCAGCACGTAACAGGCTCATTAATTCATTCTCCTCTCCCTCTAGGGGGAGCAGCACGTAACAGGCTCATTAATTCATTCTCCTCTCCCTCTAGGGGGAGCAGCACGTAACAGGCTCATTAATTCATTCTCCTCTCCCTCTAGGGGGAGCAGCACGTAACAGGCTCATTAATTCATTCTCCTTCTCGCCCCTTCTCCCCAGGCCGATGCTGCAAATGAGAAAGTGTTCTCATTCAACTTGCCTGGTAAAATAAAGGTAAACTAAACTAAACTAATGTTTGGATATGGTTTACAAACCAATTAGTAAATATTAACAAAGGGTTGGAAATATCTGGTCCATCTATTTAGGTAATGTTTATAGATAGTTTCTTAAAGGTTTACAAACTTTTTTAAATCAATAACCAATAACTAATATAATGTGTGTAACAACAATAAACAGTTAATTTTAGCAATAATAATGATTAATAAACTTTATTACATATCATTTTATTGTTTGTTAACAGTAAAATAACTATTTGTTAATAGTAAAATAACAATTTACTAAACATTAATTAACTATCAATTTACAATCTATAAAGGATGGTTATTATAAAGTGTTGCTGATATATTTTAGATTTTTCCCCTTGCCTGTGAAAGTTGGACAGCTCAGCACTCCTGTCTGTTTTCTGAATAATTCATACTCACAATCATCCATTCCAAAAAGACAATTGTGTAATTAATTATGCATGCAATATTGTGGAGGTTATTTATAGGACCTAATATTTATTCTCATAAAACTATTGCCTCTGCCTCTCTTTATGCTATTTGGATATTAGGACACTGTAGCATGTCGACATATCTTGTGGTACTTGTTAGATTCTAAAACAGTGAGTAGGTAGCCTACTGTGAGTTTCAGTGACCGTGCGTCAGTTTTATTAGTTGCGGGGATGGCAGGGAGGGTTAGTTAACAAACATGCCGACTTTGCTTACCTGGACTTAGTCGTTTAGAAAAGCTAGGCTTATTCTTCGGGGGTGCTTTAGCCCCGTCTCACCCCGGCCTGACACCGCCGCCGCAGGGAGGTGAACAAGAACCCGATGGTCACCCTGACAGAGCTCCAGCATTTCTCAGTGGAGAGAGGAGAACCTTCCAGATGAACAACCATCTTTGCAGCACTCCACCAATCAGGCCTGTATGGTAGAGAGGCAGACAGACGCCAGTCCTCAGTAAAAGGCACATGAGAGCCCACCTTGAGTTTGCCAAAAGGCACCTGAACGACTCTCAGACCATGAGAAAGAAAATTATCTGCTCTGTTGAAACAAAGATTAAACTCTATGGCCTGAATGTCAAGTGTCATGTCTGGAAGAAACCAGGCACTGCTCACCACCTGGCCAATACCATCCCTAGAGTGAAGCATTGTGGTGTAAGCATTATACTGTGGGCATGTTTTTCTGCGGCAGGAACTGGGAGACTAGTCAGGATCGAGGGAAAGAAGAATGCAGCAATGTACAGAGACATCCTTGTTGAAAACCTCCTCCAGAGCGCTCTGGACCTCAGACTGGGGTGAAGGTTCATCTTCCAACAGGACAATGACCCTAAGTACACAGCCAAGATAACAAAGGAGTGGCTCCAGGACAACTCTGTGAATGTCCTTGAGTGGCCCAGCCAGAGCCCAGAACTTGAAACCGATTCAACATTTTTGGAGAGATCTGAAAATGGCTGTTCACTGACGCTCCCCATCCAACCTGATGGAGCTTGAGAAATCAAAGAGGAATGGGAGAAACTGCCCAAAAATAGCTTTGCCAAGCTTGACTCAAAAAGACTTGAGGCTGTAATTGCTGCCAAAGGTGTTTCAACAAAGTATTGAGCAGAGGCTGTGAATACTTATGTACTGTACATGTGCTTTTAAAATATACATTTTTTTAATAAATTGCTAAGATTTCAATCACACTTCTTTCACATTGTCATTATGGGGTATTGTTTGTAGAATGTTGAGGGAAATAATGAATTTTATCTATTTCAGAATAAGAGTGGAAAAAGTGAAGCGCTGTGAATACTTTTAGAATGCACTGTACTTTTTCACCCAAGAAAATTGGTGGATCTGGTTTCACATGACAAAAAGCTGCGGCTGGTTTCTGTTCGTCTCTTCAGCAGGGTTTCCTATAAATCAATACTGCGGTCCCTAACCAGACTAAGCTCCTATCGATTCATTTTTCACTTAAAAATAAACACTCCCAATTGATAGCTACTATGTCACCTTGCAGTCCATTAGTAAGAGCTTGTAATGCACATTTAAATTTTGAGTTTGATATGACTTGATTGGTGTGATGCCAAATCCAAATTGGCGTTGGAGGTCATTTCTTTTGAGCTCAACTCAAAGCTGATTGGCTAATTATTTTAAATAAAATTTAAAAAAAGGATGCCAAAATTGAAATGGCTTTAATCAATGAAGTTGTTTGGTGACCATACTCATTTTAGCCAGACAGAATGAAATATCATACATGGCCAAGGCATAATGAGACAGGTGAGTGCTGCTTCGAGGCATCAAATAATGTAATTGCAGCCAGACATTGAGCCATTTCCGAAATTGAATGTATGTTAAGGAAATAAAATTGAAATGAAAGAACTTGTTTTCTTTTTAAAATAGAACTTGTTTTCAGGCTTCATATTTTGGGGAAGCCTGGCTTTCCTTGGCTTACATGTACAGTATACTCACTACTGAATGTAGCCTATAGTATAATAGTAGGTCAACTGAAGTTGGGTGGCATCTTCTAAAAGCTTTGTGTATGAGGACGTTAGCTTCTGAAGATTTTTATGTACATTATTTGGACAGCAATTCACACTGTATGCCTGCTCTGAATGGTACAAGGCTTCTGATTATACATTTGTCTTTGATGACTGGCAACATTTTAATAATGTGAGCCTAAAGTAAACACGTTTCACAGACCTGGTTATGAATCTAAACCTGACTTAAACTATGAGGAAATCATAAAAGCAATTTGGACTATGATTTGTAAACCTGAAGTGACTCATCTTCAATTGTGACTTTTTCTTACTTTCATTACTTATAGGTATGTTTTCTTCAATTCCATCTATCATAATTGTTCTGGCTTTACATCAGCTATAACACTGATACAGATTACAAAGGAAAATAATTTCACTTTCATAAGTAGTCTTTTTGTTTTAATAGATCAGTTAATTTTTGGGGCAGCCAATTGGCCTAATGGTTATGGCATCAGGTTTTTATCGCCTAACTGCTAAGGTTAGAGCTCTGCCATTCTGTCCCTCAGCAAATCAGTTAACTCTTATTGCCCCATATAACATTTCCAACAGCTTATTGCTTTAAATAATAATGTTGGTTGGTTGATAATGCTAAAATACAAAGAAATATCAAATTTGGCACTGTATACATCAGAATTGATATTGCGTTATGTTTTAGTGCTCTAAATGCCTTGGCAACCAGTTTGTAAGAACAGTTATTCCGGGGGTTGTGATAAATTGCCAATATACCAAAGCTAAACAATGTGTTCAGACACTCTGCAATTTATTGTGCCTAAGAATATTGTTTGCCATGGTATATTGTTTGCCATGGTATATTGTTTGCCATGGTATATTGTTTGCCATGGTATATTGTTTGCCATGGTATATTGTTTGGCATGGTATATTGTTTGCCATGGTATATTGGCCAATATTGGTATGTTAACACACCCCCTTGTGCATAATTTCCTTACATATCCATTTGTATTATTAAAGGATAGATTCACCACAGTAGATGTAATTTCAAATTATCAGATACTCTTAACAGTGTCCCATTCTTGTTGCACATTACCAATACAAAATAATTTTCTATTGAGATAATTTCTCTTAGTCCTGCCTATTAATATACATTAAACTCAGGATGTATTGCCGCTCCTTAATAAAATGGAGTGAAATTGGATACAAAAGACGACAAACAGTAAATGTTATTTTGGGCTCAAACCTAAGGGAGAGCCAAATACTTTTATTTCAAAAGAATTTCTGATTGTGTGTCACAATCAATATTTGACGAAGCCTTATCTAGAATAGATAACAGCACTGTGACAACGTTGGCAGACACTTGGATGGATTGTGGATCACGGCTCAATGCAGCACTTTTCAACATCCTTGATAGTCATAGGTTTGCATTTCTGGACTTCCCTCTTCAATTCAGACCACAAACCTTCAATTGGATTCAACAGCTCCAAAGAAATGATATACCACCAGAGAAGTAAGAAGTCCAACAGATCCCATAGGAGCAGATCCCGGTCCTCTTGCTGTGTTGATGCCCTTCTATGACCCTGTCCATGTTTCCACATGTAGCAGCCTGTTTCCTGGTAGCTCTTGGGATTGTAATGGGAGACACAGCAAACCTTCTTTCGCCGGCACGTATGGATGTGCCATCCAGGAGGAGCTGGACTATCTGTGCAACCTGAATGGGCTGCAGGTACCACCTCATGCTACCAGTAGTGACAAGGACACTAGCAAAATGCAAAACTGAAGAAGACTCAGTCAAGAAGGATAAGGAGAGGGCAATTGTCTGTGGCCACCATCTGCAAAAACCATTCTGTTTTACGGGAAGGTGATAGAATATGAATTATCAAAAAAAGTAAAGAAATTAAGTACAAAACATAGTGGGAATACTGTATATACCATGTAAAGAACACACACTTCCCCCAAACAAGATTAGCTGTGTTTGTATGATGTAGCTTCAGTGAATTGCTTTTCGCGAGAGGCCCAATTCTCACCCAGGTAGAAACACAATGCTGCTTCACTGTCCACCACCATATTTTACTGTGGGTATCAGGTGCTTTTCTTTGTATGTTGACCCTTTTTTATTGTATATCCAAAAAGTTATATTTTTATCTCATCTGAACAGAATGATTAGGCCCCATCTCAATACCTCCTCTTAGCCCTACCCCTGGTCCCTAACCCACCATTTACCGTGTGCACAAAAGACAGTGTCATTCCAATTCAACACTTTGTTTGGTTTAACCCCACTCGCTCCAAAATTATTTTTATTTTACTACCACACTAGCTATTGATGGCTACCCAGAGTTCCAGAAATATATGTAATTGCTACCGAGGGTACCGGCATTGTGAATGTGTATGAATAAACTACACAATCTTGTCTTCAGTATTTTAAAACTTATGTAGTTAATGATTAGTATACCCTCAAGGGGGAGAAATGGGATAGGGTCTAGATTCCAATTGTATGTGATATAACCCTTGGCAAAGATCAGGCACTTCAATTTGTAGGTTGGGCTCATTACGTGCTTATATTGTGTAACCGTTCAAAAGAGCCTGTTGATTGAGCTTGCTGTTGATTATGAGACTTGACAACTCCAAGATTCGACTAGTCATACAGTTCCATTAAACTACAGTTCCATCCCAATACGCCCCCTTAGCACTACCCCTTGACCCTAGCCCTACATTTTGCATTAGATGTGTCATCCCAATTCAAGACTTCATTTAAGTGCAGTTTCAATCCTCCCCTCTGTAATGAGATGTTTAAGCTGTGTCCCTCCACTGTGAGGGAGAGTGATGCGGAAGAAGTCTTTTCTGCACATACACCACAAACAGAGTCACTTGAGGTATGAAAATGCACATTTGGACAAGCCAGCTTCATTTTGGAAGAAGGTGCTGTGGACTGATGAAGGAAATATGGAGTTATTTGGTCATAACAAGGGGTGTTATGCATGGTGGCAAAAGAAAGCAGCATTCAAAGACAAACACTTGCTACCCACAGAAAAATCTGGCAGAGGTTACACCATGCTGTGGCACTGTGTGGCCAGTGCCGGTACTGGGAATCTTGGTAAAGTGTTAAATGGATTCCACTCAATATCAGCAGATACTTGAGAATAATGTAGAGGAATCACATAGTTGAAGTTATGCCGGGGCTGGATATTTCAACAAGACAGCGACTCAAAACACTACTCAAAATCTACCCTGGCATTCATGCAGAGGAACAATTACAATGTTCTGGAATGGCCATCCCAGTCCAAAGACCTGAATATCATTGAAAATCTGTGGGTTGATTTGAAGCGGGCTGTCCATGCTCAGCAACCATCAAACCTAACTGAACTGGAGATGTTTTGCAAGGAGGAATGTTCCAAAATACCGTCATCCAGAATCCAGACCCTCATTACAGGTTATAGGAAGTGTCTAGAGGCTGTAAATTCTGCTAAAGGAGGATCAACTAATTATTGATGTGATATTTATTTTGGGGTGCCCAAACCTTTGCACCTGTCTAATATCTTTTTGATGCATATTGCACATTTTCTGTTCATTCCATAAACCTAATTTTATTAACTGAAATATTATTGTGTCCTTCAGCTATTTGATAGATCAAAATGAAATTGCTGATCCAAACACCCAAAAAATGTATAAATGAAAATCATGGAAATTGTCAGGGGTGCCTAAACTTTTGCATACGACTGTATTATTGTCTTCTCAGATTCAGTCCAATTCAGGAAAGTTCATTGGTCAGGGCTTTATGTTAATAATAATAATATGTTTATTTTTTATAGCGCCTTTCAAGAACCCACGGTCGCTTTACAAAATGATGCAAACAGGACATTTACAGATGGACATTGACCCAAAACATACTGCGGAAGCAACTAAAGAGTTTTATAAGGCAAAGAAGTAGAATATTCTGCAGTTACCGAGTCGATCATCTGATCTCAACCTGATAGAGCATGCATTTAACATGAAGACAAAACTTAGGGCAGAAAGACCCATAAACAAACAACAACTGAAAATAGCATTAAACATGAAAATGTATTGATTGATTGATTTAGTTTTATTACGAACATGTAAAGGAAAACACAACAAAACAGTTCATACAGAAAATAATATAAAAAATACCATGTCCGAAACGGAGTGGGAAGAAGTTTACTTATTTAATGGGGAAAATATCGCTGGGTGTGGCGAAATGGTTGTGGTTGGCGAACCAGTCCCGGACCAGAGCAGCCTGGTGGAAACTGACATTATCCCAGATGACAACGAACATGGGCTGCCCTGGTTGGTCCTATGTGACCGCAGCATGTAGTGCATGCAGAAATGTCAGTATGTGTGCAGTCAGTGTTGTAGGGACCCAGGGTGGCATGGTGGTGGAGGACCCCCTGAACACTAATGGCGGCACACATGGTGATGTTGCCCCTGCACTGCCCGGCGACGTTCTCGATGGCCCTTTTGCCGATGATGTTTCAGTCCCGATGTCTGGTTTTTACCAGAGTCTCTTCCTCTTATCTCCTCTCCCTATTCCCCCGTCTGTTCCTCATCTTCTCCTTCCCCTTGGTCCTTCAGTCTCCATATTCGCGATTGTCTCACGAAAGGTGCTCATACCTGAATTATGTGTATAGTGAGTCACTATACATATAATTCAGGTATGAGCACCTTTCGTGAGGCATTTATTATCTGCGACAATGGATAATAAATTATTAAATTGAGTTCTAAAACAGAAAAGGTGATAATATAATGTAAAATATAACGTAAATGTAACTAATTTTCTCGTTATAAATGTAACTAGTAACTAATTACTTGAATTTTGAAAGTATCGTGTTAGGTTACTTTATTTCAAAAAAAGTAGTCTGACTAGTGTAACACGTTACTTAGTAACGCGTTATACCCAACACTGTTTATGTTAAGTCTCGTTAGGACTCCTTGTCTTGCTTTATAAGCCCTTCTGTGTTTGCTCTGCTCTGTTGAGTATTATTGCTGTTACTGCTTACATACCTGTGAAATATCACGTGAAGGAAGATTTTGTTTGTTGCCCGGTCTTCCTTATTTTTGGAATATATTTGTGGTATCATTAAAACCACCGTTCTACCTGCATTTGTCTCCTATCCTTGGCATTGTGACAATATGTCGTTGATATATAATATGTAGAGTTTAGGGCCCAAAACTGACCGCTGGGGGACATCATTTTAATTTGTTAAGTTCTGAAGTATTCTCCTGTAATAATCTATGTAAATTGTCACCAGTGGAGAAAATATATGCATCACCCGCGAACAAAAAACATTTTAACACCTTTGATGCATTTCATATGTCGTTGATATACAATATGAAGAGTTTAGGGCCCAACACTGACCCCCGAGGGACACCACACAAAGAGGAACAACTTCACAAACTGTTGCCTGTTGCTTAAATAACTACTCACCCAGTTAGCCACTATACCCCTGATGCCATAACGTTCAAGTTTTTTTATTAGTATGTCATGACCTATTGTATCAAATGCTTTTTTTAAGTCAATGAATATCCTGACTGCATGTTGTTTTTGGTCTATAGAATTTGTGATCTTCGATTGAATCTAATCAAGCCAGTGATGTTGATCTGTTTGCTCTAAATCCATACTGATTTTCAGTCAATAGTTTACGTTTATCTATACATTTTTCCAATCAATTATTGAAAAGCCATTCCAGATTTTTTGAGAATTGTGGTAGTAATGAAACAGGTCTATAGTTGTGAAGTGGTGCTTGTTACCAGATTTATACAGAGGTATGACTTTGGCTATTTTTATATTTTCTGGAAATGTACCGGTTTGAAATGATAGGTTACAGATGTATGTGAAAGGTTTTACAATTCCCTCAATTACCCTTTTTACTACATCATATTAATGTCATCACAATCGGAAGACATTTTGCTTTTAGATTTCATAACAATATCTACCTTGAAAATCCAGAGTTCTTGCGAGAGCACAATTTCAATTTGCTCAGCGAGTTACTCTGGCATCGAGTAATGCTGCTCATTAACTATGCCCTTGTAGCTGAGCTGCACCAATTTCATTGGTGTATCTGATATAGGCGGGCTAAAGGGCGAGCTAAACAGATGACGGCAGCGCTGCTACGTCCAAGTCATTAATAAGAAGGTAAGTAGGTAGGTAAGTGAGTCCATTTTATTTATAAAGCACACTATAACACCGCAAGCTGACCGAGGTGCTGAACAGAAAATTAGTAAACATTGTAAGATGGTTACGGTTGAACCTGTTGTTTGGTTTTTAGTTTGATAAAATCTTGATAAAGTGTGTTTTTCTTTTTACAAGCATTTTGTAAACCTTTTGTTATCCACGGACACGCAGCATATTTAAATTTTCCACTATATTGGGTTAATGGACAGTTTTTATTGTATAAAGTTGAGAATATTTTAAGGAATTTTTTCTGATATATTTTATCCCAGTTCTGTGCCAATAATTCACTTTTGTAAGCATTCATTGATTCCTCTGATCTCACTCGTCTGTATTCTTTTTTTTGGTCTATCTTATTAATACTATAATTTCTGTCATATACTGTAAACACTGGTAGGTGGTCACTGATATAATTTATTAATAGTCCACCTATTGTATTGTTGTCAATGTCATTAATAAATATATTATCTATTAGAGTGGCACAATGTGATGTAATACGATAGAAGCTTATACTATACATTGTGTATATAAAATAATCTGTCATTTTGTGATTATTTGGGTTTAGAAGGTCAATATTAAAGTCTCCACAAATAAACATAGTTTTGTCACTCTTTCCAAAGAATATTTCCTCCAACCCATTCTTTTAAGACCTCAATACTAGAACCCGGAGTGCTATATATACACTGATAGTAACATTTTTCATTTTTTCTTTGTAGATTTCAACTGTGATGCATCCAATACATTATCCACTAGGGCGGGGTTATATGGCTGAAAACTCTATCACAATATAAGTTTTTCATATCGGTCGATATCAATAATTATTGATCTGTTTTATGACCTATTTAGAATAAGGAGCAGGAAAAATATTAAATTTAAACATTTTTATTTTAAATGTAACCTTCCACTAATTATAATCCCCTCAGTTATAAAGGCAGACATGTCAACACAACCATGGGAAACACTCAAATAATTAAAATGTAAACATAAGTCTAAAATCACAATGAACACCTAACAATTTTCTGTTACACTAAGGTGCATAATTAAAGTACTTAAGAAATGCTTAATAAAGTGTAATAAAAAAGTGCAAAGTGTTAAATATAAACAGAGAAACCTAAGACCTGAGAAGGTGGGGAAAAGAAGTTTGTGATTATACCAGTCTTGGTGGGATGACGGTTTTGCATAATTTGCAAACGACATTTGACTTTTAAAAACCAAAATACTGCCATACTGGCGAGCTGACTTTTCCCGTTTTATAAACAATTCCCAAGCTCCTTGCGGCACAAATTTTCCACTTATCAGTTTTAGTTTCAGTTACTGAAGAATCCAACACGACTCACGAGACAACAATATTGCGCAACTAAACTGATACTGTTAAATGATTGGCTGTTAGCATGTCACTCGTTATGTTGCTAGGTTACCAGAGAGCGAGTGCCTTTGTTCATGCAACCAAAATTGCTTCGCAACCTCTGGTTTCTTCCGACGAAGAAAAGGAAATGATCGAACATTTTTTATTGATATTGATTACATGCCTATCACGAGACATATCGTTATCGTTTTATCGCCCAGCCCTATTATCCACTACTGTTGACATATTGTCTAATACCTTAAAGTTCAAATTCTTATCTACAAATATGGCTACTCCTCCACGCTTATTTTGTCAATTGTTATAGCTAAGATCATAACCCTCCAATTCAAAATCCATTCCTTTATCCTTACTGATCCAAGTTTCAGATAGAGCAATAAAATTGAATGGTTGTGGAAATGTACTTAAAATCCCTTGATGAATTTGAAGTTAGCATACATGCTTCTACTATGAAAGTGAATAATTGACAATTTCCATCGGACTTAATGATCTGGTTATATTGATCATCATTGTAATAATTGCAGTTAATATTGATGGAAAAGGAAAAATTATTGTCCTGATCTATTTCATGTTCTAACTCTAATGTATTGTGTTCGGTATACTCAAATGATTTTAGCTCCAGGGGGTCATTTTCATTAATCCCCAGAGTTGTATAGCTTTTCTCTCCAGACATAGATGGGTGATGTCTTTTCTTATGTGACATTGTGTCTGAAGTTGCTCGTTACCTTATTTCTCAGTTCATGCATGCTGATCCTTCATACTTGTCCAGATCCTCAATATTCCTGACGACCAATACTTTAGCCTCTTCCGGTGAACCGTTTAACTTAATGAAGATTTTCCAGTTTGTAGAACAACTGTGTTTTGGATTTTCCTCTGCTTCATTAGGTAACAAGTCTTTCTGGCAATGTCAGCATTATGTTTAGTTTGATGCTCATTCATAAATACATTGGTTCCTTTTAAATTTCTTGCTTGTTTCAGCAGTGCCATCTTATGCTTTCTATTTGCAAACTTGATTAATATAGCCGTTTTGTCACTGGTGTTTTTCCTTGGCAGTCGTTGGCAGGTCCGTAATTTTATTTTCCAAGAAGGTGATCCGATTTTTATTTTCTGCATTTTACCTTTGCAGAACTTTCACCTCCTCAACCAAGTCTATAATACATTTCTGCTGTAGCCTGACTGCAGAAACTTCTTCAGCTAGGAAATCAAGCAACTTTTGTATGTCCTCGAGTTCTTCCACCGCGATAGCCTTCTTTGGACCCATAATCAATCAATCATATAGTTGTTCTTTGAGGATTAAACTCGTATGGTTGTTCTTTGATAAAGAAATTCATATAGTTGTTATACTCCTCCAGGGGATGTAAATTGAAATACTATTTGACTAAATGATGTCTCTTCAGTAAGGCCAACAAATCAAACGATAAAAGCTTTAAACTTTTGCCGCTCTCTACTAGGGCTCAACGTCCCAATGTGTGATTGTGTTAATTTGTCCAATTACATTTGAGCCTCTGAAATAAAAATTTTGCAATTCCTAAATGTTTCATACAATATTTTTGTTAAACCCCTTAAATAAAATCTGAAAGTCTGAAAGTCTACTCAAAAAAGGCCTAATACCACCGGGATGTGGGGAGAACTCAATGGTAGAAACTGTATTTCTTCAGTGTGATTTCCAGACAAAACCAGGGAAACAGGAACAGAAACATGAGAAACATGCCCCACAGGATGTCCATCCAAGTCAGTGGTCTCTATGGATGTCTAGAAAGGCTGAGCTGAGTAGGAATTCCCATCTGTTTAAGAAGGGTGGAATCCATAAAACACTCATCAGCCCCGGAATCGATAAGCACATTAACATCTAGGGATCCCCACAAAACAGTGACATGAAAAGGAACTCGAACGGTAAAAGCACAGGGAAATTTGATTTGGCTCACCCGTATTCTGGTCCTCACGGATGAGCCTGGTCTTTTGACGGACAGCTGGCGATGAAATATCCCGCCTCCCCACAGTAGAGACAGGTACGACTTGTGACTCTTCTTTGTCGTTCCTCAGGTGTCAGTCGAGCCCTACCCAGTTGCATGGGCTCTGAAAGGCAGGGATCGATAGTTCTCAGGGTGTCTCGGAAGGACTCGGCAGACAACGGAAACTCCAGAGGTGTTCTTGCTTCGCTTCCTCGTTGAGTCGGTGGTGTCTGTGCGGGGCGTTTTGATCTCCTCTCCCAGTGTCGTTCGCGTAGTCTGTTGCTAATCCGTGTAGCAAGTGCAGTAAGCGAGTCCAGATCCGAAGGCATGTCCCTAGCAGCTAGCTCGTCCTTAATGGAATCAGATAATTTAAAGAGAAAGGCATCGAACAAGGATTCGGCATTCCATGTATTGTCTGCCCCTAAGGTCCGGAACTTTATCGCGAAATTGGCGACACTGCTTGAACCTTGCTTTAGCAAAAAAAGATGACGGGCCGCCTCCCTTCCAAATTGTGGAATGTCGAAAACTTTTTTAATTTCAGCCAAGAATGTTTCCAGGCTGTCACAGACTGGCGAGAGTGGTTCCTTGAAAGCGGTAGCCCAGTCTAGAGCACATCCCGACATCAGGGTGATGAAATAGGCTACCTTGGCCTGTTCGGTAGGAAATGATGACGGCTGGAGGTCAAAGATGAGGGAACACTGAAGCAGGAATGGACAACAGGACCGGGCATCTCCTGTGAATCGTTCTGGTGGAGGTAAGTGGGGCTCCCGTCGGGGTGTCAGGGGAGGGTTCTGATGACCGGGTTGAGATGGGAGAGACAGCTGTTGAGGTACGCTCGGTACATTCAGTGAAAGGGTTAGCCTCGCCAATTGTTGATTCAGGCTCGTGGTAGTCAACCTCTGTTGCTCTCTTTGAGCCTGGAGCTCTTCCACTAGCGAACGCAAGATCTCATCGTGGCGTCCCACAGTAGCCCTTTGGTGGGCCACAGCATGTTGTAGACGGTCGAAATCTGCTGGGTCTGTCATGGACAGATTGTTCTGCCACAACTCAGGTTTTGTGGACCCAAAATGCAAACACGGAGGCAGAGTAATTTCGGGAAAAAAATGCTTTTATTACTGGATTGAATAGGCAGTCTCGTAGCCAGTGGACGGGCAAGGTGGGCAACAGGATAGTCCAGCAGAGGTACAAGGAAACAGGCAGGCTCATAGTTAATGGGTAATCAGGGTTTGCAACAGGATACTCCAGCAGAGGTACAAGGGGTCAGGCAGGCTCGTAGTCGGGTGAAAACAGGCAGGAGTCGATACCAAGGAAAGCAGAACAAAAGCAAGGGTAACGGGTAATACACTAGAGACAGTATAACCCTGGACACGACTGTACTAGACAACACGATC
Organism: Umbra pygmaea; assembly: GCA_016801145.1. Lineage (NCBI taxonomy): Eukaryota > Metazoa > Chordata > Actinopteri > Esociformes > Umbridae > Umbra > Umbra pygmaea. The sequence continues at coordinate 36,261 of JACXGM010002010.1, read as the reverse complement.
TGGCATCTGCCAGAACAGAAAACGGGGTTTATATACAGGGCCTAATGGGGAACCAGAAACACCTGAGGTGGGGAGGAGACATTACAAAAGGTGAAACAGATCAGGGTATGACACTAGTATTGTCTTGCATTAGGAGGAACCCAGGGCCAACCGCACCAGATATGGTCTCACAAGTGGTCTGAGGATCTCATCTCGGTACCTAGTGGCAGTCAGGCTACCTCTGGCGAGCACATGGAGGGCATTGCGCCCCCCCAAAGAAATGCCACCCCACACCATTACTGACCCACTGCCAAACCGGTCATGCTGGAGGATGTTGCAGGGAGCAAAACGTTCTCCACAGCGTCTCCAGACTCTGTCACATCTGTCACATGTGCTCAGTGTGAACCTGCTTTCATCTGTGAAGAGCACAGGGCTTTTAGTGGCGAATTTGCCAATCTTGGTGTTCTCTGGCAAATGCCAAATGTCCTGCACAGTGTTGGGCTGTAAGCACAACCCCCACCTGTGGACATCGGGCCCTCATACCACCCTCATGGAGTCTGTTTCTGACCGTTTGAGTGGACACATCCACATTTGTGGCCTGCTGGAGGTAATTTTGCAGGGCTCTGGCAGTGCTCCTCCTTGCACAAAGGCGGAGGTAGCGGTCCTGCTGATGGGTTGTTGCCCTATTACGGCCTCCTCCACGTCTCCTGATGTACTGGCCTGTCTCCTGGTAGCGCATCCATGCTCTGGACACAATGCTGATAGACACAGCAAACCTTCTTGCCACAGCTCGCATTGATGTGCCATCCTGGATGAGCTGTACTACCTGAGCCACTTGTGTGGGTTGTAGACTCCGTCTCATGCTACCACTAGAGTGAAAGCACCGCCAGCATTCAAAAGTGACCAAAACATCAGCCAGAAAGCATAGGAACTGAGAAGTGGTCTGTGGTCACCACCTGCAGAACCACTCCTTTATTGGGGGTGTCTTGCTAATTGCCTATAATTTCCACATGTTGTCTGTTCCATTTGCACAGCAGCATGTGAAATTGATTGTCAATCACTTTTCCTTCCTGAGTGGACAGTGTGAATTCACAGAAGTGTGATTGACTTGGAGTTACATTGTGTTGTTTAAGTGTTCCCTTTATTTTTTTGACCAGGAAAAATCCCATTGAGACTCAGTCTCTTTTTCAAGGGTGACCTTGCCAAGAAGACAGCAATAATTAACTATCAGTCAATACACTGATATACAGTTGTATGCAAAAGTTTAGGCCCCCCTGACAATTTCCATGATTTTCATTTATAAATAATTTGGTGTTTGGATTAGCAATTTCATTTCATTTGATCTATCAAATAACTGAAGGACACAGTAATATTTCAGTTGCGAAATTAGGTTTATTGGATGAACAGAAAATGTGCAATATGCATCAAAATTAAATTAGACAGGTGTATAAATGTAAGCACCCCAACAGAAATATCACATCAAAATTTTGTTGAGCCTCCTTTTGCAGAAATAACAGCCTCTAGATGCTTCCTATAGCCTGTTATAAGTGTCTGGATTCTGGATGAAGGTATTTTGGACCATTCCTCCTTGAAAAACATCTCTGGTTCAGTTAAGTTTGATGGTTGCTGAGCATGGACAGCCCGCTTCAAATCACCCCACAGATTTTCAATGATATTCAGGTCTGGGGACTGGGATGGCCATTTCAGAACATTGTACTTGTTCCTCTGCATAAATGCCAGAGAGGAATTTGAGCAGTGTTTTGGGATGTTGTCTTGTTCCAGAACTTAAAAACTATTTCTTGAAAAAATACATGTTTTTATGAAAAATAAAATAAAGACAGTCTTTCTGGACTTCACTTAACATAAATACTTGGCAGAGGCGTCATGCCCATTGAAACTGAGGGGGCACGTGCCCCTTCAGTTTTTTGAGCCAAGTGGATTTTCCTTTTAATATCAGTATTTGTGGGCACCTGTTTCTGTGTGTTGTGCACACTGTGCCCCCTTAAAAAAAATAGGTGCATGCACGCTTCTGATACTTGGTTTTATAAAAAAATTGAAGAATAGAAAAAGTATTTCTCGACCTGACATATTTTCCTATTAACACTGTAATGGCAAAACTTACTTTTTACTCTACATTATTTATAAATGTAGCTAATATGTTCTTTTTAACTTAAAAAAAAAAAAATCATTATAAAGCTAGTGAATTGTAACCAAATGCAATTGTATTGTGTGTAAAGAAACAATAAGTATATAATAGAAAAGAAATATGTTTTTACATACAAACATGTTTTTATTAACGTTTTATTAATAAAATTAACAAATACGTTGTACACACTATTTGATTGAATATATTGTCAGTGTCCCATGTGAAAACATGATTACATTTGAAAAACATTCACTAGAGTCTGTTTTATCCAACAATAGACAAATTTAAGCAACACATGAACATGGACACACTACCTAATCATTAACAATATTGAATTACGAGCGCTATTATTTTCAAAAGGAAAATCTGAGTTTGTGTTGCTGGCATAATATAGTGTTGCCAAGCAAATGGTTCTTGCCTATAGCTAGCGCCAGCTCTGACTGTCGATTAGAGTAACGCGTTACCGGCATCACTGTTTGAGTGATTTTAAGTTATCTGACACCTCTTTCTTGGGCATTTGCTAAGATAGGGTTTAGGTTAGGATGGGCTGGTATTTTGTAGATCTGTTGATTAATGATTACGTTCAGCCGTGTTCTATTAGTTAGCTAAGCGTCCTGTATATAGGTGCTGCCAAACTAGAGAGAGGTGTCCGTCATTGAGTATACATTACGTTGTATTTCATCTGTTCATTGTAGAAAGCTGTCCAGGAGCTACGCTAAATGTTAAGTAAGTTGTGACAAGTGAGTCCCTTAAGTTTGGAAGTTAATGCATGCGCTCTATACTTGTGTTTAGCTATCAGTGTCCGTGCCACTGTAGAGAGCACATAAGCTAGAGAAGTATATCCATAGTGCCTAGCTTTGTGCGTACCCTGCAACTGTACTATGTCTTCCGGATATGTCTTTCAAGAAACAACCATCATCATCTACTGGCTTCGGTCTCCCTCCTCTACACCACACCTTAACCATGACAGAATGAGGACATCAAGACCAATGGCAGGAAAAGCAGGGGAGAGCTTTTTCCTGACTTGGGGAGGAGCTCGATTTGTAGAGACACCGGTTGCTCGCTCTCTCCTTTTCTCCAACACAAAGAGCAGCCGGTAGAGCAAGCATACAGTACGTCACCACCATCTGGGACTTTGAGGAATCCGACCTGTTTTCCTCAGAGGGGGTTGAGGAATTGGGGCTGTTTACCTCTGATGAGGAGGAGGAATGAGGTCTCCCCAGGAAGATTTTCGAGGGGGGGCTAACCGGGTTACTGGAAGGCCAGTTATACAACTGGAAAGGCCACTGCAACCTCAATGACTACCACAAATTGCCCTTTTTCTGGGGAGCAGCCAGTGCAGGTGGCATTAGAACCACCAGGGGCCTGTATAGCACCGTGTATACCCACCATTGAGACATGGTGGGTGCACACGGATGTTCCAACTGCCACAGGCCCCTTTGCTGACATCAAGATAGTGCTGCCCCCCCTCCATCTTGCCCTGGTTATAGACATCCAGGCCCCTGCTCAGCCGGCTCACCTACAGGCCCCTGCTCAGCCAGTTTCACACCAGGCCCCCACTCAAACGACTCATCTACAGGCCCCTGCTCAGCGGGCTCACCTAAAGGCCTCTTGTCAGTTGGCTCAGGAATTCCCAGCTGCCTGGGCTCTGAATTTCGTCGCTCTGCCTCCACCACCGCTATTCGGCGATGACACCGCTCTGGAGTTTACATGGACCAGTAGCGTAGCCAGAAAAAACTATTTGGGTGTGCATCTAAAAAACTTGGTGTGCCACATCGATTTTTCTCTAGATAACAGAGGCCTATACTACGAAGCTATGTTCAACATGCCCTAGATTTCCTTTCATTGCCTGGCTACACTAAACCTAACAATTGCGATCTAGATACGAGATGTCACGACCGTGGTTATTAATTCATTGAATCAACCCAGGATTTCTCAATCTAGTGACAAGCGCGTTTACATAAAAGGGGCGGTGTCATAGGACCAATCGGATACACGGAGAAGTCTAGTAAATTATAATTTTTGATAAATTTGAAGAGCATAAAAAATATAATCCAGGCATAAAGCATGAAGGAAAGCTGGGAAAAAATGCCACCCGTGTATTTATGAATCCCTCATGCTCATCGATGTCACTGACTATAATTACAATTGTGTATTCAATTAAAACAGTGTTGCTTCATGCCAGGCCCGGCGGGAGAATTAACTCCGCAAGGGGGCACCCAAAATTACTAAGAAGGCACACATTCTTCTGCTCGGTAATAACACAATGAATAATGTTGATAGTATTTAGCCTAGTGCAGTGGCCAGTAATCATTTGTAGCTTGTAAATACACAACGCATTCAATTGCTGACATTATAATACTTCTTGCCAGTTTAAAAAAATACATTTTGAAAACGCTGCAACTGCAAGCAGCAGCTATAGCTACATCTTCTGCGAAGAAAGGTTCCTAATTTCCATATAGCTCACATCACGTTCCTAATATTGCTCGAAATCTACCCACCTTCAATGTATTATAAAAAGCAGTTATTCTACTATAACAACATCAACAATAAATTAGACATAAACGAAAAATGTCAAATGTCATCACCCCCATCCCGCAATAGACAATCAAAAGCAATGAAGAAAATAACGTATTTCCACCATTTCCAAAAACTTGCAAATTACACAATAATTCAAAACTGACAATGCTGATATTTCTTACCGGATTCAGAAACGTTCGTCAGGCACACGAACGTGCTAGGCTATATAGGCGGCAAGACAGCTTTACTCTGCTGCAACTAGGCCCAGTGGCATTGGCGGTCGAATGTCTCGGTGTTACCGGCAACGTTGGCAAGGCAGCCTCTGTGGCTGGCGTCTCCATTTCCGCGCCACTTTGAGTTGAGGATCTGCAAAACCACTTTTTAACATCCATAATTGAGCTGTGAAACTTCTTTCCCCGGGAAACAACTACTACTAGGCTACATTTGAACATAATTATCCATTTCAAAATGAGCCCACCTTCCTACTGTGTGAAGGCCAATCGACGTATGATTTTTACCAATGTGTGACTTTTTTATGTTAACCCGCTGGTTTTGATTCCTGTGCAGCAGCACAGCGCAATAATCAACGCAACAAATCGCAGCTAGGCCTGACTGTGGAGGGATTTGTATTACACATACTGGAATCAAAACTGAGGGGGGGAAATATTCTAACTGAGGGGGCATTGCCCCCTTTTGCCCCCTCGTGCCGCCGGGCCTGCTTCATGCTGATGGTGTATAACAATTTTATTTGTTGTATTCTTTCATTTGCAACCCTGACAGTGTTAAACGGTCATGGGAGCAAATAAAAAATGTACAGGATGTGTAAATTAATCAATGTTATAATACTTGGTTGTTTAACAGTTCGGTAGGAGTAAATAGTAAATGTATGTTCTCAATAATTATCTATAGAGAAAGGGGATACATTGATTCATTGTTGGTCCGTATCAAACAGACCATACATTAAAATACGTTCCACAAGCAAACGCAACACTATGCATAAAGTCTGTACCTGTAAGCGCACAACTTCGATGTATCGCACTGCACTGGGACATACGGCTCAAGAAAGATAGCTGCTGAATGTGTTGGCCTATTACGCCCATTTCAGTCCACTGCTAGCCTCCCGTGATATTCGCTGGGGTCACGTTGGCGGCAATTTTTGCGCATACACATAAATGTAGATGTTGTTTTTAACGAAAAAAATAAGAATTTATTTAAAATGAACAAACATTATAATTAGACCATAATAGACTAGGTTAAAAAAATTTTTTTTTGCCAAAGCTATAACAAAAAGTGCATTATGCATCTAATTTCTGGGTGTGCCAGCTGCCTCTTTGGGTGGCACAAGCACACCCTGGCACACCCGTGCCTACGCCACTGACATGGACTCCTCTGCAACGGAGCTTTCCGTGCCCTCCACAGCACTGGAGCTTTCAGGGTCCCCCTCTGCAACAGAATTTTCCGGGTGCACCACAGCACTGGAGCTTTCAGGGCCTCCTGCACAGCTTGAACCAGGGCCCCCTGCACAGCTTGAACCAGGGCCCCCTGCACAGCCTGCCATGCCTCCAGCCCTGCCAGCAGAGGCGCCCTACCAGGCTCTGGCCCAGCCTGCCACGCCTCCAGCCTGGCCAGCAGAGGCACTCTACTAGGAGCGGAGCACTGCTAGCAGCAGGGTCCCCTGCTCCACGGACATCACCACTGCCGGGGTTTGTCTGGCTCTCAGTGACACCCCAAGCTGCTGTCCTGGGGTGGCTGTCTGGCCGGCAAAGACCTTTGCTGTTTCTTTCTTGCGCCCCTCCCCTCTGGAGTAGTGCCTCTTGCGTAACTGAGACTGGGTTCTAATATATATTGCTTATTTCAGTTATTTTGTGTTATCAGTGCTTTGCATGTGGTTTTCCGTTATATATGTTTTTTATGTCTCTTTAAGTTACCTGACACCTCTCTCTAATTTGGGCATTTGTTAAGATAAGGTTTAGGTTAGGATAGGCTGGTATTTTGTAGATCTGTTGAATAATGATAATATGCATATAATTAGGAAAGTGATGACTGCGTTTATAATGCGATCTAATATACTGTAATATTTGGCATTGCCCAGGGCCCCTTAGATGTCCTGTGCCCCATGGCAAGTGACCAGTTATATGCAGATTTTGCAACCCGTTCGATCAAAATATAATGTTAAATCACGTCAAAAACAGTGTCTGTAGCCCAGGGGCGTCACCCGACATAAAAACTCCCAGGGCTCAGAAAGATGACGCGAGACGGAAGGGATTGGATATGTGTAATTACATTAGCTAAAATTATGTTGGCTATTACATTATTTGATCAGGGCCCACATTCACAAAACATTTTTAAGGCTAAAAGTAGCTCCTAACTCTGTGATTTAGGACAAACTCTTAAAAATAATGGCCGTCACACCTAATTTTAGGAGAGTATTTCACAAAGCGTTTATTACCACTAAAACCAGCTCCAGTCTGTGAAAAGTTTGGAGGACTCATAAGTCCCTAAGACCAAATCAGAAATGAGTCTAAAATACGGAGCGAGCTCCTCCTAATAAAGACAATAATTGTTTTGAATTATAGCCTTTATTACATTTCAATATAGTTTGCGATGTCATGTATAGCAAGGTTAATTTATGTGTAAAAATATCTATGTTCATTTTTCTATAGCCAAAATACATTGAATGAATGATGGTGGTCTAGTGTAGTTCAACATAATTGCCCTATAACCTGTGGCAGTAATTTGCTTGAATTATGCGCAACGTGATCTCTCAGAAATCCGTGATACTACCACAGACACTTCAAACTCTGTGGCAGTTTCACGGAATGTCAGAAATGTCTGTGAAATAAACACGGATCCTTAACTTCTAAATCCGTGGCAGTTTCACGGAATCACGTGATGATTTAGCAGAGTGTAAATAGCGTAGATTTAGCAGGTTGGTAGAATGGGAACTGTGGGCGGTTGTAAAAACATGCGACTTATACACTCACCTTAAGGATTATTAGGAACACCATACTAATACTGTGTTTGACCCCCTTTCGCCTTCAGAACTGCCTTAATTCTACGTGGCATTGATTCAACAAGGTGCTGAAAGCATTCTTTAGAAATGTTGGCCCATGTTGATAGGATAGCATCTTGCAGTTGATGGAGATTTGTGGGGTGCACATTTAGGGCACGAAGCGCCCGTTCCACCACATCCCAAAGATGCTCTATTGGGTTGAGATCTGGTGACTGTGGGGGCCGTTTTAGTACAGTGAACTCATTTTCATGTTCAAGAAACCAATTTGAAATGATTTGAGCTTTGTGACATGGTGCATTATCCAGCTGGAAGTTGCCGTCAGAGGATGGGTACATGGTGGCCATAAAGGGATGGACATGGTCAGAAACAATGCTCAGGTAGGCCGTGGCATTTAAACGATGCCCAATTGGCACTAAGGGGCCTAAAGTGTGCCAAGAAAAGATCCCCCAAACCATTACACCACCACCACCAGCCTGCACAGTGGTAAGAAGGCATGATGGATACATGTTCTCATTCTGTTTACGCCAAATTCTGACTCTACTATCTGAATGTCTCAACAGAAATCCAGACTCATCAGACGAGGCAACATTTTTCCAGTCTTCAACTGTCCAATTTTGGTGTGCTCTTGCAAATTGTAGCCTCTTTTTCCTATTTGTAGTGGAGATGAGTGGTACCCGGTGGGGTCTTCTGCTGTTGTAGCCCATCCGCCTCAAGGTTGTGCATGTTGTGGCTTCACAAATGCTTTGCTGCATACCTTGGTTGTAACAAGTGGTTATTTCAGTCAAAGTTGCCTTTCTATCAGCTTGAAGCAGTCTGCCCATTCTCCTTTGACCTCTGGCATCACAAGTCATTTTCGCCCACAGGACTGCCGCGTACTGGATGTTTTTCCCTTTTCACACCATTCTTTGTAAACCCTAGAAATTGTTGTGCATGAAAATCCCAGTAACTGAGCAGATTGTGAAATACTCAGACTGGCCCGTCTGGCACCAACAACCATGCCACGCTCAAAATTGCGTAAATCACCTTTCTTTCCCATTCTCACATTCAGCTTGGAGTTCAGGAGATTGTCTTGACCAGGACCACACCCCTAAATGCATTGAAGCAACTGCCATGTGATTGGTTGAGTAGACCATTGCATTAAGGAGAAGTTGAACGGGTGTTCCTAATAATCCTTTAGGTGAGTGTATACCAGAGATTGCGGGTTTGAATCCATGCAGACATTTTGCATGTATTCTGTTTTGTATTCCCGCGCGATGCAGATGTGTTGCAAATATGTTTTTTATCATTTTTTTCACTATCACCATGGTTACAAACAATACATTATGACATAATACATGTTACAGGTAAATAACAGCAAGGTTTCTGAGTGGTTAAGGTTAGGTTAGGGGTTTGGGTAAGGCTTAGATCAAGGATTTTGAGTGGTTAAGGTTAGGGTAAGGGTTTGAGTAAGGCTTACATCGAGTTCACAGCAAGGTCTCACTGTGCACCCATCGTAGACTTTTCCGTGAAACTGACACGGATTTTGCTCCCATTCGGGATTCTGAAGTTCAGACTCTGTGGCAGTTTCACGGATTTCTGAGAGATCAGGCTGATTATACAATATTTTTGCCCTTCGACTCCAAAAGTACCAGCGCATTTCACAGAAAGACGCATTTGATTGCAGACATATGTATTTCCAAGAGTCATTTTTGATTTTCGAAGTTAACCCAACTTCTAAATGTCTCTTTAATAATGCCCATCCTCTCAAGCACAAGTTGCCAGTGAAGTAGAACGTTTCCGTGCGTCCAGTTTGATTTCGTCTTGGTTTGCCAGATTTCGCTTCTTGTTGCATACGTAATCGGCTAATCGTTTACAAGCTGCCACGTAGAGATGTAGAGGCTGACAATTTGCCAAACATAATATGGGTATTCAAATCAAAGTTTTGCAGTCGTGTCACTGATTAAACATGGAGAATTGGAGAACATGGAGAATTATAAATTGATCAGTCAGTAGCCTGTATAATTCTCCGTTTCATGTTTAGTCAGTATAATTCTCTGTTTTGTGTTATAATAATTTGAATATATTTTTTCAATATGGCAACATCAACATACTTACAGTATTGCTTAACTTATTTTCGATTAATTGATTAATTCAGTGACAGACACACATCCCCTATCGACCAAGCATAGCGGGCATAGTATGTACAATCATTATTGGAACATTGAATCATCCATAGCAACGGGATCAACCACGCCCTTACTCTTGTCAGAATTCCTTACTAAAATTTGGTCTCAGCAGCTCTGTAAATATGTTTTAATAGGTAGCTAACTCTTATTAAAGTCAAGAAGGCCAATGGCTTATGCTCACCTGTTTAAACAATAGAAAATATAACATTATCTTTATTGTGAAATGTATGTGTACAAAGTCAAGAAGGCCAGTCATTAGACTAACCTGTTAAAAGAAGAGAAAATATAATATGAATTAATATATGTGTGTTAATGTGAGATGTTGTGCATGGGATTACATATGTAAAGTGAAGAAGGTCAGTGTGATAAGATCACCTATTAAAAGAAGTGAAAAGATAATAAGAATAAATAGATGTGTGTTAATGTCAGATGTTGTTGGATTTAGGCTACATATTAAAAGTCAAGGAGTCCAGAGTGTTAGGGTCACCTGTTAAACAAAAGAAAAAGATATAAGACGTGTATTAACGTTTATTATGAAATGTTGTGTAGACTATGAGTTATTCACATAGGGTCTGGAATGCCAGTGTGTTGTTAGGCTCCTCTTTTAAAGCAAAGATAGGCAATAAGGCCTAACAATTAAAAAGTTTGTGTGTTTATGGGTTCAGTCTTGAAAGGAGGCCAGTTGTAAGGCCCATTTGTTAAAATAAAATAATAAGAATATATAGTATCAACATAAAATCTTGATGTAGTTGATTGTGAAACACACTTAGAACTACATGCAACAGTGTAGCCAATGGTTTACTTTTACTCCATACACACTATTTGCCTGCTTTATTTCACTGTTGCAGTCAAAAGATAATTGATTGTCTACATATTGAAACATTTAGTAATTACACCAAGTTCTGTGAAAGATTCATTGTAAAATGTTACAGTATGTTAAACATTTATGCATTTTCTGTCTCTTGAATGTACTTTATGCTAAGGCTATTGTACATACAGTACATGCATCTCCACTGAGCCATGCAGAAGCCTGTTTTGTTAGTATAGAAATATAGGTTATATGCTCTTTATGCTGAGGCTACTGTACATACATACTTCTCCACTGAGCCATGCAGAAGCCTGATTTGATAGTACAGAAGTATAGGTTATATGCTCTTTATTCTGAGGCTACTGTACATACATACTTCTCCACTGAGCCATGCAGAAGCCTGATTTGTTAGTATAGAAATATAGGCTATATGCTCTTTATGCTGAGGCTATTGTACATACACAAATTAATGCGTTTCGGCCACCGCCTTCATCAGCGTTTGTAAAGATAATAAATGTGGGCTTGGCACCATTTATAGTAGTACCTATCAATCACTCCCCAATTAGTGGGGTATCATATTGCATACTACGTCATCGACAATGAAACATCAATTAAGCATTCAAATGAACAGAACACTCTACAATAAATTCAGCTATAGGTCATATACAAACACATACACACATATTTACATCTTAACAACCCCCACAACATTATATACAAGACTTTTAATGAAGACATCGATCAAGACATCAATTAGACCTGGAAACACCCTAATTGGTCCACACAATTATAGGCTATAAACATTATAAACCAACTTTTAAATTGTCAATTGTACTCGTTGCTCACAGGAAACATCCTAATTGAAGTTCTTCGTTTAAGGCTTTTGGACTCTCTGTGTCTAATGTGTGTATATAATATGCCTCTCTTTGTAATAATAATTTTTCCCTGTCACCTTTCCTTTTCATCGGTTGTACTAATTCTAAACCCTGGAAACGTAATTGACACACATCATGTCCAGCTGTAATAAAATGTCTAGCTACCGGGGACTTCTCATCATGTACTCTAATGTTGCTCTTATGTTCAGTAATACAAATTTTTAACTCACTTTTAGTCTTTCCAACATACAATAAGCCACATGGGCACTTTAATAAATATACTACAAACTTAGTTTTACAAGTAATTCTACCCCTCACTTTCATTTTTTACCATTGTGAGGATGAAGAATGAAATCACTTTTAATCATAGCATTACAGTTAGTACAGCTGTAACATGGAAAATTGCCAGAAGCGAGGGTAGATAAAAAATGTTTAGGAGGAGCATATTCATCTGCTCTATCTAAGCTGTCCCGTATATTAGTAGTTTGTTTAAGAGCAAACCTTGGTATATTCCACCAAATAATTTAAATAATTGAAGGACATTAATCCCAGTTGTGAGTGCCGTTTTTTGCTTTGATTTACAGATTTATGATTGAAACGAGCACCCGAAGATATTTTTATATTGTTTTTTGATCAGGAGTTGAGCAGTTCTCTCACATTTCCCTATTGTACATACATACATCTCCACTGAGCCATGCAGAAGCCTGCTTTGTTAGTATAGAGATATAGGCTATGCTATTGATGATAGCAACTTTGCGATTCTTGCTTTGGGGCAGGGGTTGGGGGGCCCTTGATTCTTGTTGCCCAGGGAACAGGAAATTGTTAATCCGGCCCTGATCATGTGGCAGCAAGTCAATGCATTTAGTCATGCAGACATGGTCAAGACAATCTGCTGAAGTTCAAACCATCTGAATGGAGAAGAAACGTGATGTAATTGACATTGAATGTGGCATGGTTGTTGGTGCCAGACAGGCTGGTTTGAGTATTTCAGAAAGTGCTGAGCTGCTGGGTTTTTCCTGTACAACAATCTCTAGGGTTCACAGAGAATGGTCAGAAAACAGAAAATATCTAGTAAGCGGCAGTTCTCTTGGTGAAAATGCCTTGTTGATGGCAGAGAGCAGAGGAGAATGGCCAGACTGGTTCGAGCTGATAGAAAGGCAACAGTAACTCAAATAATCACACGTTACAACAAAGGTATGCAGAAGAGCATCTCTGAACACACAAAATATTGAACCTTGAAGCAGATGTGCTACAGCAGCAGAAGACCACACCAGGTTTCCATTTCTGTCAGATACGAACAGAAAACTGAAGCTACAATTTGCATCGGCCGACCAAAATTGGACATTAGAAGATTGGAAAAACGTTGCCTGGTCTGATGAGTCTCGATTTCTGCTGTGACGTTCAGATCGTACGGTCAGAATTTGATGTAAATGACATGAAAGCATGGATCCATTCTGCCTTGTATCAACAGTTCAGGCTTGTGGTGGTGGTGTAATGGTGTGGGGGATTTTTTTTTGGCACAATTTGGGCCCCTTAGTATCAATTGTGCATTGTTTAAATGCCACAGCCTTCATGAGTATTGTTGCTGACAATGACCATACCTTTATGACCACAGTGTACCCATCTTTTAAAGGCTACTTCCAGCAGGATAACGCGCCATGTCACAATGCTCACATTATTTCAACCTGGTTTCTTGAACATGACATTGAGTTCACTGTACTCTAATGGCCTCCACAGTCACCAGATCTCAATCCAATCGAACATATTTGGGATGAGGTGAAACGGGAGATTTGCATCATGGATGTACATCCAACAAATTTGCAGCCAATGCTGGATGCAATAACATCAATATGGACCAAAATCTCTGAGGAATGTTTTCAGCACCTTGTTTAATATATGCCACAAATTCTTAAGGCAGTTCTGAAGGCAAAACCAGTACTAAAGACACTAGCAATGTGTACCTAATGAAGTGGCCGTGAGTGTATGCAGCTGACAAATACATACTGTAGTACTGATTGGCAAACTACCTAATGTGACCTCTAGCTGCCTTTGTAATTATGATTTAGTGACAGTCCTTTCCATGTGGTGCTTCTGGTATTTTGCCCACCAGTTAACATGTTTACACATGAAACATAGACATTTACACACCCAATAATAACAAGGAGTTGGCCATATAAACACATTCTGATGCATGATCAACTTTCAATGTCATGAAATTTAAACATGGTGCACAATCTGCCATCACCGTAATGTCATTGGTGACCACACCCAGTCTCTCTACAGTTATATTAGACTAGATTAGCTTCATGTACAAAGATCTCTGTACCACACCAACAATGACCTTAGACACAAATAGTATTTTCCTTGTGTTGCTAAGATACTGTTGTTACTGTCCATAATTCAGATCCACACCTGGGTTTAAATACTATTTGAAATATACATTTGTATATTGAAGGTAGATACAAGCAACATAAAAACATGATAACTTGGGAGATCCCAGCTAGCCAGAAGTGTCGGCCCAGATCCGACCCACATCTGGGCCAATTTGGACCAGATGTGGGCCGGATATGGGCCGACACTTCTGGCTAGCTGGGATAAGAACTTAGCCAAAAATCCCCAAAACTCACACAAGATTTTTTGCAGGCTGGAGCATTTCTTTTGAAGTTTTTGAATAGTATCTAAACCCAGCTCTGGTCAAGACTTTGTTTAATGATGTAAACATTCAGATATATGAGGTATTTAAAATTGGCTGTAACAGATGCCAGTAGACCACTTTAGTCTAACGTTACCATGGTAACATGTATGCAAATGTAGTAAAGGGAAGACAAAGTTAGACTTCAAACATAATAACTTAATAACTGAAAAATCAATATAGAAAAAAATCACAAATGAAGTTTGTTGCTTTATTTTGATGAAATGACCTATATTATGAGTCATTGCATGTTATAGCACTTGCTTGCTTGTCAGTTAATTATACACATGTTCATGTATATGTAACTGATAAACAGGGTGTGGGTTGTTATTAGGTAACAATAAATAAAATAAAATGTTATTTTATTATGCATTAAAATGTTAGTATGTATATTCCTGCTACCTTCTTCAGTGGATTACATAGACGTTTACACAGAATATTTAACAGTACAGTCTTTTGATGTGGTTCCTATGACTTAAATTGGTGATTGACAGGTTTGGAGTTAAGTCACAGAAAGTCTCAGGCAGATTAGAATATAAACACAATTTTGGATTTTCAGTTATGCAAATCATCTATGAGCAGTGTTGTAGTCAAGACCACCTAACCCGAGACCAAGACAAGACCAAGACCGGAGTGTATCGAGACCGAGACAAGACCAAGACTTTTAGGGGCCGAGACCAAGCTGAGACCAAGACCGAGGGAGGTTGAGACCGAGTCAAGACCAAGACCAGCGCCCCGCACTACATGACACAATAAAATGTGAAACATGATCAAAAGAGCTTCTCAAATTGATCTGAAAGATCCACATTCCCATAAAATCAACTAGATATTAAACACTCAAAGCTGAAATAAACTTTACCATCTGTATTCAATACTCCTTTGTGACCATCATTTAGTACAGAATGTAAAACAATTATTAATCGTTTATCACTAAAGTCTTCACTTCTCTCCACCTTTTATCAACGATACATAAAGTTATGTTTATTTTAAACCAAAAACAATCCTTTATTTTTTCAAAACCACATAGCTAAATGTGTAAAATGTTTAAAATGTAGAAACGCTGTGTATTGTAATGAATACAGTAATTCTGTAAAATGTTGATGTTTCGGAACAACTATTGTAAGTAAGAGTATTTTTATAGCTTTAATGTGTAATCAAAGCAACAAAAGATATCTAATACAAAGAGGTCAGAAAGTCAGTTGCCTAACTGCATGTGATTTATAAAAGAACAAAATTGATTTAATTGGGAGCAGTTTCATCAAAAAGTAAACACAAAATAAATCAATGGTATTTTGGCCATCACATTTTTCAAATAGGTAAACAAGGAAGTTAAATGATTGATATGGTATGAGCCAGAGAGTGTGTGCTGGTAAAAAGTCATATATTTGATTTGCAACTGTAAATTGGAAATTAGCTCTCTGAACGTAACGTGCCATGTGCCATACAATAACCTATTTAATTTAGTCATTTCTCATATAATTTGAGGCATATTACTCAGTCTCCACTCTATGCTCATATTTCTAGTTTAGCTCTCTCACCCAAACGAGGGAGCATCACGTCGGTGCATAGCTTTAATGTTGGGAGCTGTATGCAGGTCGATGTAACTTAACATTAGCTAAACACGCGCAGCAGTTAGTCTTATTTGATCGATGAGTAATGTAGACAATGGTGGGACAAAAATTCACACTTCTCGAGTGGAACCGGTTTTCAATCCCCATCCGAGGCAGGTTGCTAACGTTAGTTAGCCAGCTTTGCTAAACATCACTCTTATAGTTTACCTTCTTTGTGCTTCCTTTCTAAGTGATGATAAAAGTTTAACGTAGTCCCCACCGTCTCTGAAATCAAAGCACTGCAGTATTTACAAGAAGCTGTATGCTTGGGAGTGCGAGTGAAAGGGGGCGGGGATGGGTGACAGCGGTAACAAAAATACATAATTAGCCATGAGTCACGTTATTGCTTGGATTTGAATCAGTACGTTTTACCCCCCCCCCCCCCCCCCCCCCC
>JACXGM010002010.1:0-19959 GCA_016801145.1 Umbra pygmaea | reverse complement strand
AAATGGACAAACTTCATGCTCGGATTAACTTCCAGCGGGACATTGCTAACTGCTGCGTGCTAGCGTTCACTGAGACCTGGCTGGATCCCACCATCCCGGACACGGCTATTACGCCAGCTGGTTTCTCCATCTACCCGCAGGACAGAACCTCGGAGTCAGGTAAACGAAGAGGCGGAGGGGTGTGCGTTATGGTCAATTCTCGTTGGGGTTCGGATGCTGCAGTTATTTCAACACACTGCTCACCGGACCTGGAGCTACTAACTGTAAACATACGCCCCTTCTATCTTCCCCAGGAGTTTATATCCGTTATAATCACAGCAGTCTACATACCCCCGCAGGCGAATAAGGCGCGCGCGCTTGAGGAAATATATGGGATAATAAATGGCCTAGAGGACGCTCACCCTAAGTCTGTTTTTATTGTTGTTGGAGACTTTAACAGGACAAACATGAAAAAAATGCTGCCCAAATTCCAGCAGCACCTTTCTTTTCACACACGGGGTGATCAGACTCTTGACCATTGTTATTCCACGATCCGAAATAGCTTCAAACCCATCCCCCGACCTGCCTTTGGAAAGGCAGATCACATCTCCATTCTTCTCCTCCCAACCTACAGACAACGTCTGAAACAGGAAAAAACGGTTTTTCGAGCAGCCCAAAAATGGAGTGAGCAATCCATCACCACTCTACAAGACTGCTTTGAAACCACAGACTGGGAGATGTTTCGTGTTGCAGCTGGTGACAACATCGATGAATACACTGACTCTGTCTCAGCATACATCACCATGTGCATAGATGATGTCGTTCCACGGGTCAATGTTAAGACCTTCCCCAACCAAAAACCCTGGGTTAACGGTAATGTCCGTGCCAAGCTTATAGCTCGGTCCTCTGCCTATAACTCTGGGGACCTGGAGGCTCTGAGGAGGGCCAGATATGACCTATGGAAGGCCATCAGAGATGCTAAAAGAGGCTACAGGGACAAATTGGAGTCTAACTACAACAGCTCTGACCCCAGGCGCATGTGGTGTGGGCTGCAGCAGATAACGGAGTACAAAGGGAGAAATAGCTGTGACGCCCATCCCCCCGCCTCGCTCCCTGACGAGCTCAACACCTTCTTCGCACAGTTCGAGGTGGCCAACATCACTCCCGAGAAGCTAGTTGAGAACCCAGACGACTGCACTCTGTCCCTGGATGTGGCGGATGTAAGAAGAGCTTTTAAAAGAGTGAACCCGCGGAAGTCTCCAGGGCCAGATGGCATTCCAGGCCGTGTTCTAAGATGATGCGCCGACCAGCTAGTGGAGGTATTCACCTCCATATTCAACATTTCCCTAACCCAGTCTGCAGTTCCCTCCTGCTTCAAGCAGGCCACCATTATCCCAGTTCCAAAGAAACCTTCCATCACCTGCCTAAATGACTACCGCCCAGTAGCACTGACCTCCATCATCATGAAGTGCTTCGAGCGGCTGGTCAGAACCCATATCTGTGCCGCCCTTCCTGACACCTTGGACCCCCTACAATTTGCATACTGCCCCAACAGATCTACAGACGATGCCATCGCACTGACAGCACACACCGCCCTCTCCCATCTGGAAAAAGGGAACACATATGTGAGGATGCTATTTGTGGACTACAGCTCAGCATTTAACACTATTGTTCCTGCTAAGCTCATTCCCAAGCTCAGGACGCTGGGTTTCAACACCTCCCTTTGCAAATGGATCCTGGACTTCCTAACAAGCAGAACCCAGATTGTGAGAATGGGCAACATCACCTCATCCGCACTAACCTTGAGCACCGGAGCCCCACAGGGCTGCGTACTCAGTCCCCTACTGTACGCTCTGTTCACATATGATTGTGTGGCCACACTCAGTCCTAACATCATCATAAAGTTTGCTGACGACACAACCATCCTAGGTCTCATCTCCAATAATGATGAGACTGCGTACAGAGAGGAGGTAAGTGCCTTGGCTACCTGGTGCCAGAGCAAGAACCTCTCTCTCAACGTCAGCAAGACTAAGGAGATGATAGTGGACTTTAGGAAGCGGCAGAGGGAGAGTCTTGCCCCCATACACATCGATGGAGCTGAAGTCGAGAGAGTTTCAGAGTTCAAGTTCCTCGGTGTGTTCATCAGTGATGACCTCACATGGTCCAGACAGACAATCTCGGCAACAAAAACTGCTCAAAAGTGCCTATACTTCTTGAGGAGACTCAAGAAGTTTGGCATGTCTGCCCGGATTTTAACAAACTTCTACAGGTGCACTATTGATTGCATCACAGCCTGGTACGGCAACTGCTCCGTTGCTGATCGCAAGGCCCTTCAGGTGGTGAAGTCAGCAGAGCGCATCATAGGCTGCTGTCTGCCCTCCGTGCAAGGCATCTACCACAAGCGAAGCCTTAGGAAAACACAGAACATTTTAAAAGACCACAGCCATCCAGGCCGTGACCTTTTCTCGCTGCTGCCGTCTGGTAGACGTTACCGGAGAATCAAGGCACGGACTACCAGACTCAAAAACAGTTTCTTTCCCCAGGCCATTTGGCTGCTTAACATGGAACATTGTCACTGAGCACAAACCATCTGTTGAGCACTACTATTCTCTGGTCAATTTATGCACTCTTCATCTGATGTAGCAGTATTCAAATAAACCTTGTAATTTTCCATGCCATATTTATAACATTTATTACCTCTGCTGTTGTACATATTGCAGATCACTGCTCAGTACATAGTGTATTATTATTATTATTATTATGTTTTTTTAAAAATTCTTTATATTGTTTTAACCTTTTAAGCCCACTGCATAGATGTGTCGAGCCAGGTCCAAAAGAATTTCTCTGCATAGGATGATGTGATGTTATTCGATGCATATGATAAATAAATGACTTTGACTACATTCAATAAAAGCAAAGATGTTAACAAAACAATAGACAATATACTGGCAATTTAGTGATATTTCCACAGTTATGGTCTTGACTGGTCTTGAAAAAAAGTCCAGAGTCCTCAATAGCCGCTTTCTGACCGCAGGGATTTTTGCAGTTCCTAGAACATAACGTTCCTATAACCCTTTTTTTCTTGCTTTCCGATAGAAGAAATTGCGGGATTATTTAGTTCCTCGCACCGCCGTTCCTATAACCTTTTTAGGTCCTACTCTAGAGCAGGTTCTTTACATTTCCCCTTTTCCTAGGTCCACGTTGATTGGTCCAACTTATAAATTACACCGGTCGCTTCGTTTGTCTGTTGCGTATAATGCTACATATCATGCTGGAGCCTTCGTCTTTTGTGTTTCTGTGTTAAGTAGCTACTCAATTTCTATGAATCCAGACTAGTTTTTAAACGCAGCGGTTCGAACTCCGTTATTAGGACATTATCATCACAACATTATTTTTATAAAATTGTAAAATTTTCAGCCTCGTAATCTGAAAGAACAGCAAGCCGCGGTAGGAACCCAACACTACTTGGGCTGAAAACAACCAGATCATCCGCATACATAAGATGATTTACACACTTATCTCCAATTACACACCCAGTGTTATAAACATTAAACTGTGAAATGTTGTATGTAGCGCTACACTAAAGTCTAGTGACGACGCTATAAAAGCTTGTTGCGGTGCTTGCGTCACGCCCTTATCCCTCCTACCAGTTCCTATGGCCACTTGACCAGTGTGAATGCAAAGAGCAAAACCGGTTTTGGGGGAGAGTAGTTAATAGAACTGTTTAGAAATGGACTGTTCCTATAACTACGTTCCTGTAACTACTTGGTCGGAAAGTGGCTAATATCCGACACTGAGACAAGACCCACTTTTTGATGGTCTCGGTCTCGTCTCGGTCTCGACCGCATTTGTACTCGGTCCTGTACTTGTAAAGTACTACAACACTGTCTATGAGTAACATCAATGTGTTACTCATAGACAGGTGTTGATTACAGGGATGCAAACGGTGCGCTTTTCGGCGCCTCTCGCTTTTTTCACGTCAGTTTGGGTGACTTGTGTGAATCGTGCAGATCCGAAGAGTTTTTTATGTGGGGTGGGGTGTATGAGAGGGGGTGGGGTGTCTGAGAGGGTCTGATTATAATTTCACCAACAGTAATTCTGGATTGCCTCCACCAAACAAGTAAATAGGAAATAAGCAAATCAGAACACTGAGCGCCAAAACAGCAGTATGCGCGCAAGCGTGAACCACTAGTTTCTTGCTGCGTATCTTTTACTGTCTACGGTGTCTGCCAGACTGCCACTGCAAAAAAATCTCCCTGAGACCAGATTTCGGCGCGGCGCCTACCGTCTTACTGGCAACTGGTGAGATTTATGGAGGTTAGGAGCTTTTTGGTTTATAATGTTATATAATCTACTAGTCACGTAATTTATTAAAGGTACAATATGTAATATCAATCAAAACAATAACAAAATACATACTTTGCAATGAAAGAAAACATCACTATACATATATTATATATATTTCTTAGTTGTGTACTTACATTATCCTAAATGTTTCCACCAACTTTCAAATCCAGATAAATTTGTAACTTAATTTGAAGACACGGGACGTTTCTTTATGTCGACCGTCAATGACGTCAGATAGTATAGTTGCTCTAAGTTCCAGGGAACCGCCAAACATAACGTGAATAAAGTTATAACATTTTTAACAATACATTACTTTGTCAGTGAAAATTTTTTCTGCCGGAGACGCTAGATTGGAAGGTTGTCATTGACGACGATAACAAAACCCATGATCCCACGCAACCTCCCAACGTCATCCAAGTACATCTTTTGCTAGTATTGTTTTGATTGAGAGCCCCCTGGTGGCCAAAAATTACATATTGCACGTTTTATTAAACATTTCAGATAGGCCTAGTTGTTCGTTTGCACGTCATGCATTTTAATATTAAATTCCTGACTTGGCTACTATCACCTACTGTATCTTGTACAGTAATATTACTACGCTACCGTTTTCCCAATGTTTTTTGTTAATGCTAGATTAGGTTTTGTGCTAGAGGCTAGCAGCTTGCTGACCTGGTACCGCTCTGACTCGGAAAGCCTCTCTCGGTAATGTGTCAGTAGTCCCGGCTTTTTCACTGATGCCACTAAGAAGGATTAACGAAAGTAAGTGACAAACCGCATTATTCTCAAATAGTGCATAGCCCTACCTATGGACTTACTATGGTTAACATCTAGAAATATTGCCCTTGACTTTGCTTGCTGTTGGATAGCTAGCGTCAAAGAATATTAGTCATTCTGATTACTTTTTTCTCCATATCCGTGTCCTTGATTTTCTCATACGTTTTGTTATCGCGATCCCACGTTACCATTTCTTAAGCTATGAAAGTCGAGAAAATGGTGAGTGTGCTTAGCTGATTAACAGCCGGTTTTGCTATTTTTAAGGAGGTCCTTTTGGTCATGTAAATTGACGCAAATTAGACTGCTGAAGATGACTTTTAAGTATGCTAGCGCAGGGCACTGCCACCGTTGGACCCATAAACATTGTACATTTTATGGCAACCCCAGAGTGGGCGAGAAATATTGGTGCATATAAACAAGACATTGTGGAAAGGAGCAGGTTGAACTATTTGCCCTTCGTTATGATACAGTTTCGCTAAAATATTAAACTCTGTATTCATTTGTAAAATGAGGGAAATTGAGAAAAGTGAGCCACTTCTTGTGCAGCAGATGGATAGAGGCTGTAAAAGCAGTTGGAATTGGTCTTGGCTGAAACTTGAAACTACAATCAAGGTCATATGCAGTAAAACACACATTTAAACTGTCTAACTTTGTAAGAAAATTGAAAAAAGATATCAAACATATTGATAAGAAATTGAATGCAGCCAGATGGAAGGCCCTGGATATGTTGAAGGAGGTGGCCAGGAAGAAATAAGGAGTAAATCAAGAAGTGCTAGATAGTTCAAAAATAGGTTTTTTTTGGAATAAAAAAATTAATTGAATATTCCAAATTAGTGTTGTGTATTTTGATTTTGAGAATTTAATTTTACCTAATTTTAGGTTTATTATTTAAAATATAATATTTAAAGGAACACTGTAATTGGAGAAAGTATGGGAGATTTGTATATGCTTTAAAGGTTGACACCAAGTTCTGTAAAATCCCCCCTCCAACATTTTGCCAGGTAAATGCTTCTACTGGAACTTCATAGCCTATATTTTAGTTGTTTGTTTGAACACAGGTCTGTATTAGGCACAGATACCATTTCAATTATATAAAATATTAATAATCTTCTTGTTTTACAGTGTAAAGTTAACCAAGGCAGGAACTCAGCAGATATTCTGTAATTAATAACCCTGGCAAGGAAGCTCCGATCTGGATGCTTTAAATACTGATATGTTAAGGACATCCTGGAGAAGGTGCAAGTTTCATGCTGGTGCAGTGTACCGTTCCGGCATTATTAACTGGGAAAGCCGAAAAGAGGCCTAAAAACTGTGTAAAACGTAAATAACTCGACCATGGATGGTCTGATTTGGACAAGCCTGGACTCTAAATGTAGGTCTAATCTGAGAGTAGGTGACAATGACATGGTCCCTTTTTCAAAAGTTGCATACCCTTAGTTCTTAATATGCATTTTGTATTGCCCCCTTTAGCATTAATGAGGACTTGCAGTCTTTTGTGATACAGTAGTTGTGGATGAGGCCCTTTATTTTCTCAGGTGGTAAAGCTACCCATTCTTCTTGGCAAATAGCCTAGGTAGACAGCAGATTGATGTAGGGTTTTGGTGAACTACAGGGACTTTAAGGTAGACAGCAAATTGATTTAGGGCATGGGTGGGCAAACTACGGCCCACAGGCTAGATCCGGCCTGAGATGGACTCATAACTGTATACAATATACTGTGTTTCTGTTTAATATTTTCCGGTGCGTAGTCACTGTTGATTTTTGTTATATTGAAGACAATTGTGAAGGTTCTATTGTGTGCTGTGTAGCACCTTCCTCTCGTTCACCTGGTACTGATTGGGGACTGGGTTAGCCTAATCACTTAACCACTTTCAGCTGGTTGGCTCAGTCCTTATATTAGTCCTGGTGAATAAGAGGAAGGCGCGGTTCATTATCATATTTTTAGGTCCGTGGAATGAGGTCTGAGGTATGGTACATATAGATACAAGTTGTGAGAAGTGAGTCCTTGTTGTTTGGAAGTTTATGCATACATTGTACATATATAGGTAGGTGTATTTTTTCCACTTCCACGCCGCGATAGAGCGTGTTTGTTAAACATACCCATTATATAGGCATGTGCGTTTTGTCCGCGTCAACGCCGCGATAGAGCGTGTTTGAACATAGTCATACGTAGGTATCATTGTGCTACTCGCTACAAGCGTACCCTGCAACTGTATATAGATTGTATCTCTCTGACCTGCTACAGTATATTAAATATAGCTAAACCAACGATTCATCTACCTGCTCGGTCTCTCTCTCTGTCTACACCCACACACGACCGTGACAGAATTAACCAACTAAAAAGAGAAAGAAAGGAATATTATGCACCAAATGATCATGTGTATTTTTAGAAATTGGTTATACTGTTCCTGTATTATTATTTTGTTCAGTAAAAATATATATAAAAAATAATTTAAATAATCTACAGTATGTAAAATTGGGGCCGACATGACAAATGAACGGGATGTTACATAGTGCAGTTTTAAGGCAGAGAGCAGATGTTGTGACTGATGCCATGGAGACTACTACGAAAAGACAGAAATATCAAGAAATAGAGATCAACAGATGACTACACAGAGAAATTAAAAAATATTATAAATCTTGAGAAACGTGGATACTTTGCTACTGTAGTGTTTGAGAGAAAAATTTTGAATTGGAAATAATGTTAACATGAAGTCAAGAAATTGACATGTGACAATACATTCAGGGAAGAAGGCCTTGTATAAACAGGCAGTGTATCACAAATTAATCTTTCGAAAATCAGCTATGTTAAAAGATGTCAAAAGGTGCAATGTGATTAGTCAATTACAAAAAACGAATACCAGAATTTGGCTTGCTGTGTAAACACAGTCAATAATCAATGTAAAAATGTAGACAGCAAGAGAGAGAGCGTGAGAATGTGTTACTGATCGTAACATGGGGCAGCACCTCTTTACAACCTCTTGTAAAACCTCTTATCAGCCATGCTCCGGGTGGGGCGTTTTGCAGTGTGGAAGCAGTGATTCCCAGTCTGAACTCTGAATGGCGTTCCCAAAAGTAACAGATGACAACGTGCCAGAGATCAGGAACTGGGCTTGATCTCTCTGGCACGCCTTCTGGAATCCTCACATACCTGCGCCAATCAGATAAGTTTAGAACATGTGTATTTACTTGCTATTCTTTTATTGTTGTTGTATTTACTGTTAATGTTAAAGTACATTGTAATGCCTTGCCTACACTACATGACTTTCAAAGTACATCCCCAATTCCAGAGGTGGTTAAAGTACTGAGTAAAAGTACATCTCTGAAGTGATGATCTGGCAAAGGCCTATAAAAGAAATAGAAAGAGTAAAGAAAATATAAATCAGGACTTTGGTAAGATATGAACTCCCTTTACCTGATAATTTTGGTCTTAAGTAGGGACTTTCCAAAACCTGTGAACTCAAGAGTACTTCAGAAAAGTTATTTTACTCAGTACTTTTACCACCTCTGCCCAATTCCATAAAAGTTAGGACAGTATGGAGAATGCCAGGAAACAAACAAAAAAAATTCATTTAAATATTCAATTCACCCTGTAATATATTGAATACATATTTCTAACACACTACGTGATGTTTTACCTTGTGAATTTAAATTATTGTTGAAAATATACACTAATTTCAAATCTGCTGACCGAAGCACAATCCAAAAATGTTGGGAAAATCAACTGTTTATCAACTGTGTAGCATCACCTTTTCTTTTAATATCACTTACTAATCATTTGGGCACTAAAGACACTAGTTGGTTCAGTTTAGCAAGCAGAATTTCCCCCATTCATTCATTATGCATGTCCTCAGCTGTGCACCTGTACTTTGTTGCTTTATTTTGCTCTTAATAATGTGCCACTGTTACGTTCCTATTCCCAGATAATAGCTTGTCTAAAGCAGGAAATGTATAACCTGTGCCAGTGGAAAAAATAGTGGTGTACATGCAACGAAACAAATAAGAATATGAGACAACAACAAAATGAGAGTTAACCCTTACTGGGACATTTTACTAATGAATACAGGGACAACATACAAACATTTATATTATATCTATTATTATGTAACAACCCTCTAGAGCAGGGGTCACCAATCCTGGTCACCAAACGCTACCACCCTCTAGGTTTTTTTAGCCCTAACCTGCATCCCATGGTGGTGATTGCGCTGGGGGGCGCGGCAGCCAGGGCAGCCTCTAGCACAGCTGCTAATTGCGCCTCTGGGGCAAGGCGGCCCACAGCACCTCTGGTGGAGGGGTGGCCCACAGCTCCTCCAGGCACCCTGATGTAAGTAGGGGCGGCTCCTTAAGCTACCCCGGAGGATGTTCCAAAGGAATATTTGGAGGTCATATAAATATCAGAAGCATACTACCAAAAAGAGGTCAGATACAGAATTTACTTATTGGTTCTAATTTAGTTTTTTGTTCATATCTGAGACTTGGTTGAATTATAATGTTAGTACTGACTTAATTGACATATCAGTGTACACTTGCTATAGGAGAGATAGGGCCAACGGAACGGGGGGGGAGTTTTAATCTATATTAGGGAGCATTTCAAATGTTTAGAACTTGACCTAAACGTAAACCTGGAGTGTTTGAGATTGACTGTAACTCTTTCCCCAAACGTTAAGTTTTATATAGTTGTGCTTTATAATCCTCCATGTCATGATGTCAATTTTTACAATGAAGAATTTTTTTTCTCTTGTTGACAACCGTTGTTAATGTATGTTTGGGGACTTTAACATTAACTGGATGGTTAAAAGTAATAAATCTAAATTAAAATCAAATATGGTAGTGCAAGCAATGTTGCCTCTATCCTAAGTGATTTAAACATACGGAAATGTGGAAAAGTAGGCATAAGAAATACTCTCTTCCTTGGTTTAATAGTGACATCCTTCAGATCATCAAAAGGTGAAGTTTTACTCTTAAAATCTCTTTAATGACAAAAATAATATTGATCACCTTATTTACACTGGCTTGAGGAACAAAGTAGTATCAGAACTGCAAAAGGCGAAGACTAGTTATTTCTCCAAACTTATTGAAAACGCCAATGGCTGCAGTTCTAAATTGTGGCAGCATTTAAATACAATTACCAATTCAAGCAGGCAAAAACACTTCAAAATAAATTGTTTTAAAGACTGTATTAATTTGATTCATAGTGATGAGTCTATTGCACACTTTTTAAAATTTATTTTATTGCGTCTGAGAATAAGAATTAGCAAGTAATTTTAAAGATTTGAAGTCATCTCCTGATGATTTTCACTATGCTCACACTCGTTACTTTCAAATCAAAGATGTATCTTGTGACAAAGTTAAGAGTGATGTTAAATTTGAGTAACTCCATGTTCAAGCAAATTCACAACAGTAATGCTGCATTATTCAGGAAAAATCATGGCAGTATCCTGGAGCCAATTACTTCGAAAATGTGTCAATACAAACAAAGATATTCCCAGAGAGCTGGAAAACAGCCTTCATTACTGGTCTATAAATCAGGAGATAAGGAAATAGCAAGTAACTATAGGCCCATTGTTATCCTTCCTATAGTCTCAAAGGTTCTATAAAATATGGTCACTGTGCAATTACTGGAACATTTAGAGTCTAATCCATTGCTTCATCCACAGAGGTTGGATTTAGAAAAAAGTATTCCACAGAAACAGCTAATTGCTATTTCCTAGAAAAAATAAAAGCCTCACTAGATAGGGAGGTGTTGTTGGGGGAGTTTTCCTGGACCTAAAAAAGGCCTTTGACACAGTAAATCACAGTATTTTACTAAATAAATTAACTCAATTGAATATGTCAGTAGATGCTCTGCAATGGTTTAATTCTTACTTGGACGGGAGACAGCAATGTGTCAGGGTCAATGGAGTGATGTCACCTCTGCTGGCCAACAACATAGGAGTACCACAAGTTGCCCGGGTGTCAGCTGCCAGATGTTTGCTGATGATACTGTCATCCATGTGTCCACTAAAAAACCCAGCTTGGCAGGTGAGCACCTAACACAGGCACTAAAGGAAATTTCTAAATGGCTTGAGGTATTTCATTTAACTCTTAATGTAAAGAAAACATTTTCCATGTGCTTGTCCAATACGAAGTAGGCCTGCAAGAAATTTTGAACATTAAGGTTTTATATTGTATATATGATAAGTTGAATAAGGAAAACAAGCAATATATGCATTAGAACAATATTTATTTTGAAACATCAAACACAAATGGTTCCAACCTATCACAATTCGAAGCTTTAAAGTGAAAACATTGTAATCAAATAAACAAACCACTACTAAGCAAATGTTTCTACATTAATCATGTCTTTTGTCTTTCTATGTTGGTTTCTTTTTAAGTGTACTGCTTACCATATAGAGCTAAAATCTGTATTTTTATACATATTATCTGCTCTGTTGTTTTAAACTACAGTGTTGTTTTTGCAGTTGCTGTTTTTTGGCTTTTATGACTCAGAGTTTTGACTGCAGTTTGTAGTAGTTTGAATAGGTTCTGATGGAATTGGGTGAGGGGTGGACCCTGAGGAGGTGCAGATTGGGCACACCTGACCCCAGTTAAGGCCTCTGAGTGAGACTGAGAGACTACAAAAGGACAGAGCCAAGAGCTCTGTTGAGCGCAACAGCCATCGGGGTGTTGAGCGCAACAGCCTGGGGCTACGCTAAGCTGCAGTGCAGGACCAAAATATTATTGAGGGTTTACAGACTGAGGTATTTGTCACCCGGGCGCTTGAGACCCGGGTGCATTTATGGGGCAAAGGTGGTGGCTGTTGGCAGCTTTTTAATGCTGCCGATCGTGAAGAATAGTTAGAAATAAAGAGACAGAAGTCAATAGGCAGGGAAAGACGGAAGATAGAAACCAGGTTAATAGGAGTGCCACCTTCCGCCTCCTGGCTAATTTCTGAGCTCTTGGCGCATTGACCCAGAGCTCCTCTACGCATCGTGCCAGCACGTTCCCGGTAGGCAACATTACCATCCGCCAGGTTGGCCCAACGCCAAAGACCAGACCCCGGGGAAGGGTCTCGCTGAGAGGGCGAGTTAAGTGCTCTTTTAATCTATAAACATTTTACATTCTATTTTGTTTGTATAGGTTGGTCCAGAGTAACCATTTTTAATTTCCTCAGTGGGGTATATGGGGGATGAGTAGTCGTATTGGGGGAAGGGATCGAGTGTTAAGCCAATAGAAATGGAATATGCTGCTAAATTGTACATTCTCTTTATGTAAAGTGTGTGCTGTGCTTAGGAAAACATCTTAAAATGTGTGGTGTTGCATCTGCATTGTTCTTCAGTGCCTACTGTAATTGGGGGTGGTTATCAGTAGTGCCTAAAAAGCCTTAATTCATGCCAGCTGTGTAGTGTGGAGTGTTAATTGTGTGAAACGATACTCAGTGTGCAAATGACCACATGGTGTGCTGTATTATTCACTAGAGTGATATATACTGTAGGTAGGGATATCCCCTCTGTACTTAATCATTAGAGCCATGACCTCATACATGAAATATGCCCTGTATACTCTGCTGTCTAATGATTTGCTGTTTAATAACATATTGGATATAGTTTTCAGTGTTGTGGTGCACTCTGTCCTGTCACCGGCCCTTACCGGTTAACAAAAGGTGCTGGCAGCGTATAGTAAATAACTGTATAGTCCTGTGCCGGTTATCTCCAAACTAGTCAGAGAATAATTATTACAGGTTTTTTGATTCACATGACCCAAAGAGAAAATAAATCCAATCATAAATCTATAGAACATATGCCATTAGACAAGGCATGTACTGTAAATATAATTGCTACATGAAAAATGTTGACTAAGTTACTCAAATGTAAGTGAATGAAAACAGTTATCTTTCATCAACAAAGTATACAATTAGGACACAGACGTTTACTTCACAAGTTCAGGAAATCTTCAGAGTGATCCCCAAGAAAGGCCCTGATATGTCACAAATTTTGCCCCACCACCTCTGCATCACATCATAGTCACAAACCTCATTAACACTTTAAAGCCTATTGTTTTTCGTTACACACACAGGTAATAAAAGATATGGACCAGAAACCCATGAGATTGCATCATTGCAATGTTTTAAGAAAGCACTATCTTCTTAGCTACGACAGTTTCATTGATTTTAACAATTTCATTTTTTAAATGTCTGAATAATCATGTCACCACTTTTTCTGAATTAGTCAGAGCTCTCATAGGGCAAACACACGAGCCACTACCAGCGGCGACTCTCTTGTCAAAATACAATACTTCTTTTGGTCAGTCTGCTTTTCTGCTAAGGGGTTATAACTTTGGAAAACAATGGCTAAAATCAAAACAACAGTGTTCACATTAATGGCCTACCATAGGCTTATTGTCTGATCATGTTGCCTTTTGCTCCATAGCTTATGTATGTAAATAATTCTATATATCTTTTTGTTGTTTTCTCACTATTATTAGATTGCTGTCATTAATATTATTATATCAATTTTTTTAATGCCTCCTGTGGACAGGTGTTGAATTAGCAAGAGAGCTAAAACATTTAAGCAATGCACCTGGTTCGTCCAATGTTACTGTGATGTCCATGTCAAATAAAGTCAAATCAATCAATGAAGCATAAGGAGAGAGCAATTTTCTGTGGCCACCATCTGCAAAATCATTCCCTTTTTGTGGGTTGTCTTGCTGTTGCCTCTCCAGTGCACCTGTTGTAACATTCATTTGCACCAAAATAAGGCTGCAACAATGAATCGATGAAATTTATAAAAATTGGTTATTAAAATTGTTAACAACGAATTTCATCATTGATTCTTTGGGTCAATGTTGTTGCTCGCTGTGTGGTGGAGCTACATCACTTAAAGAAAGAAAAAACATTTTAAACTGTCTGACTGAAATCTTTGATATTATGGCAGAACTTCACTTTAAATTCAACAAAAGTTTTACGTGCAAACTCTGTAAAAC
Organism: Umbra pygmaea; assembly: GCA_016801145.1. Taxonomy (NCBI): domain Eukaryota; kingdom Metazoa; phylum Chordata; class Actinopteri; order Esociformes; family Umbridae; genus Umbra; species Umbra pygmaea. Next base: position 5,898 of record JACXGM010002010.1, on the reverse strand, counting down.
ATAAATGGAATGGCACCATAGATTGTATATTACTGGATGGAGTCATGTGTGACGTCACCCATTGGTTTGTTAAGATCTGATTTGGGTCATCGAATTTGCCGTTACGGGCACAGACATCTTGTTTGTGGATGTGACGATTTTGGACGAGAGGGAGGAGAAATCTAGCCAGCTAACAGATATTAATTGGGATGCTAGCAAAAAACAGTATAAAAACAATGTAAAACAAAATGTAACGTTACTTACCGAAAAAAGTGAAATGCCAACTCCTTTGAGCGTCTTGTCGTACAACTGAACGCCATAACCATGCCCTAAGCACCCCTTTGCTTTATCGCCGATTTTTATGTTCTTGTTGATTTTTAAAATCAACAAGAACATAATTCAAAAAATTAACATCATGAAAAATTGCAGAAGGCTTAAATCTAGCGATTGAGACCATATACTCATAATGAATATGTTTACTGAGGTAACAAATCAAGTGTACTATGTCTCTCATTCTCATAGACTATTACAGAAACCGAGCTCTTTTGCAACCAGACGTGTCGCCCCCAGCTGGAATTCAGATACAATGCAGGTTTAAGGCACTTCCACATTTGCGTCAACTTGGCAAACCGGATGCTCACCCTGTGATAGGCATGGCCGCGGGAACTAGGGGTGCTGAGGGTGCTGCAGCACCCCCCGCTGACAGCACGTGAAAATGAAATGATATTAGCTACTTCAAATAAAGTTTTAGTTTTTCATACGGTTTTTAATTTTCCACCTTTATTTATAAAATGGTTCAAAATATAATTTTGTCTACTATAGAATATATATATTTAGAATATCAGATTTCTTTTCAAATCCGTCAGAATAAAAAAAACTCTGATCTAAAAATGAATCAATGTCAGATAGCAGAAGGTCTGTTAATGACGGTCTAACTCCCAGCACCTCATCGAGCTGTTTAACGTTACTTGGATCAGACAATGAGCAGGATGTTGTTGATGACGCTAGCAGCAGGACTATTGGTAAGACTCTCTATGTGCCCCCCCTAAACATTGAGTTTCCCCCAGGGTCCAACGTTAACTTTTTAATCACTGGCCCGGACTGAATTATTACTGGCCCATTTTAAGTAAAAATAAATACAAATCTGTGTTTCTTTGCGTAAATGCAGGGTTAATTGTCTGTGTGTGTGACCAAAAAACGACATCCATTAATGTATTTTCCCCTTTTCCAACATGGTAAGTGAGACACATGTACAGAGGTTAATTTTGTGCATCTCAAACTAAGTGTGGCTGAGTTCACACGTTTTGTGAAGTTCCTGAATAAGAACAAAATTACCAATAACGGGAGTTCATTAGTAACAGTGATCTATGATATGAATACAAATAATAGAAAATGTTTAATTAACTAGTTAGTTATAAACACCCATTATCTGGTTATTTAGGTTTTATTTAGGAACTTCCCAAAATGGTAACCCCAGATGCAATTAGTTGGTAAAGCACAACAAATACTGCAGTAGTCTACATGTGTGATTTAGTAATATGAACAAAATATATTGTCAGGATAATTTGACATCTTTTTTCTACTCTTGCGACACACCCGTCGCACCGCATTCACATTTTGCCGGTTCCGGTAGATTTGCCGCAGCGTTGCGCATTGCTTCCTATTGAAATGAATGGACTCTGACCGCACTCTGACGGCGGATGACCTTCCGAAGTTCTGCGTCTCGGGTGAATGTTTTTCAACATTTTCGTTACATTTTGTTTGCACAGACGTACCATGGCGAAATGTATATGGACAACCTGATGGCATTGTTAGGTAGCTAGCTTAGTAGCCCACATAAACAGAGGTAAAAAACGAATTTATATATAGATTCGAAATTCATCCGTCATTGTCCTTTTCACAAGCAAAACAATGGCAGTATAAAGGGAAAGGAAAACCGGACGGCGGAGGGTATGGCGGAGGGTCCGCGTTGACGCAGAGGGGTCTGCGTGTTTACGCCGTTGATTTGACGCAGAAGCATAAAACTAAGACTACATTTACACGTAGCTGGCTATTTTCATAAACTGACATTTCACACTCATTTTCAAAAATAACATTGTGCACACCTGTCCATTTTCAGAAAAGTGTTTGTTTACACAAAATTATGTATATGCCATGAAGAGCATTCCAAACGTGTAGGTAGCGGTGTAACGAAAGGCTGACGCCCACGTTAGCCAATCAGATTCCCGAAAATTGCCAAATAAAAATGTAAACATAGGTCACACCTTTGGCGCAGGTGGAAGTTCTGGTGCATACATTCTGGCGATTGGTGGGCTAGTTCTGAGTACAGTGATACAAAACACATGTTTTGGTTCATACAAAACATACAGTATTTCACATTCAGGTTATCCCATTATCAATGTTTGGGTCTAAGGGTTGTGCAGTAAACCGATACTGAGAAAGTACCACTGTATCAGAATTTGAAAATTGTTTTATACTAGCATTTCACATATTTCAATACTTATTTTAAAACATTGTGTTCAAAAATGCATCTTGCTTTTCATTGGATCAAAGGTTGAGATGATACCCACTGTCTCCCAATAACCACCTATCGTCTAAGCTCCCTCTCGTAGCAGCTTGGCCCACAGACGAGTTGGAAAAGGAATCATGCACACTCCCCGGCCACTTGGCAACTATGTCCATATCAAACCCTGGTGGTTGGAGATCACCTGTGTATTAATTGCAGGGTGTCCTTTCCTTGAAGTTAACACTATTGCATCAGTGGAAGGGGTAGCAATGGGGATGACGGTGCCCAAATATGGCCAAGACCCTTTCCTCCTCTTGTGTCAGAGCAGTGATGTCATGGTTCCCACCTCCAGTCCTTGCCTTCTCCACAGCTTTTTTTTGGTCCAACTAGCAAAGTCCTGCCACTTTTTCCTCACCTCTTCACCAGACCTTGCAGGGCCAGTGCTACATGCTGATAACAGTTTAGCTATTTGTTCCCACTTCTTTTGTTTGCCTTGATTGGTTGAACTTGAAAAAAGTAGGTGCTGGTGCCTCTCTACCTCATCAAGGAGTATGTGTATCAGGGGCCTCATTTATAAACGTGGCGTATCCACAAAGAAGATGTACACCGCTCTCTATGCAAGAATTGGGATTTATAAAAAGCAAACTTAATGGGAAAATGTGCGGTCCTTCTCGGAAACTCTGTACTGTACGCACAAAAATGGGTGAAATTAGAAATTGCTCATGAATGAAACACGTGGAACTGCGTAAAACTGCAGATTGTTGTGTAAACGAAATCAGAATACTGCTTCTTATTTATAATATGAAGATTTCACAAAGCCATTCTTACAATTATAGCCTAAACAAAAACCTGTTTGATTGATATGCAGTGAAAAACAAACAACATAAAACAATATTGTAGCGTAAATGCAAATGAAGACATATTTACAAAAATACTCAAAGATTTACTGTAATTATATTGGCAAGTTATGTAATTCAGTTTTACAAATAATATGGTAAACAGAACAAAATCGTGTTTAAAACTGATATTCTTGTCGATGTGTCTGTCTGGCGGAGCAGCTATAGATTAGATTAGCTAGATGTCTTTATTGTCCACTGGGGAAAGTTGTTTTCATAGTATAAATGTCATCATCAGCTACGGAATCATGGTGTTCATGTATATGCCTTTAATTTGTTTCATTTTTAAATGTGTTCCATCATGTATTCCATCGTGAAGCATGTGTTAACCATTTTGAAAGCTGCAAGAAATTCCATTTGCGCAGAACCATTTCCCATTTATAATTAGATGAATACCGACTTCTGTATCTTATCAGATACAATTAAATGGATGGTTATAAAAAGCCATGATGCCATCACAATGCATAGTGATGCACAATGGCTGATCTTGCACTGTTAGAAGATGTGGTGGAACACATCTTCAGACAGCAAGAAGACTTGCTGGCAAATGAGAACGAGTGGCATATGAGAAGGTTCCGACTTCCTTGGGCCGGCCTGTTCGACCTCTGCGCTCTTTTGGGCCCAGCGTTACAGAGGAGCACTCGGAGAAACCACGCCGTGCCAGTCCCACTTCAAGTCCTTACAACAGTAGGATTTCTGGCGACTGGCACGTTCCAGAGGGAATTGGCTGACAGGTCAGGGATATCTCAGCCAAACCTTAGCCGGGTTATTTCTGACCTGTTAATAGGTATAATAGGTTTGTCGCATAATTGCATACATTTTCTGTACACGGCGGGTAAACAGACAAACACAAAAACCCTGCATGGTACTGATCTGTCTTTGCAATAGATCTTTCCTAATCTGCTTTATATTCCCGGGTAACCAATTGTGTCTTCATTGCTATGTGACGTCAGTAACATATCTTTGGTTTCTGAAGGAACCATAGACAGTATAATGAATTGACAAACAGACACCATTCATTCCTATGGAGAGCAAGTGAAGTCAATTAGAAGCACTTTTCTGATCATGTTTGAGCGTACTGTGCAGCCTCACGCTGAGCGTGAAGATGTAGATGTGACGTGAGTAACCTGTCTGAAAGTTGTGATTCTTCTCGTAGCCGTGCCAAGAAAAATATGATTCATTCAGAATTTTGCCTCTTGCAGAGATGGAGAGCATGAGTAGGAAGTACAGTGAACCCTCATTTTTCGCGAGGGTTACGTTCCAAAAAGAACCCGTGATAGGCGAAATCCGTGAAGTAGTAACCTTTAGTTTTTTTACAATTATTATACAATGAAATACTCCTTAATAGATTGAAACCAAAGAACAAAACCCTTTTACAGGCCCAAGCATTTGTTTACCAAATAAAAGTACTGTATAAAAGTTTTTTTTACAAATAACTACTGTACTGTAAAATAATCATTTTAATCATCAATACGAACTGAAGGCTTCAAATTGCGGAGATCAGCACAGCCCCACCGCGACCCGAGTCATTGGATTAGAATGGGAGAAAATGAAAAATGATTATGAAAAAAAAACAAAGTACAGTAGGACAAATAGTGACTCACGTGTATTTCACTGCTCTTCTGACTGAGCCGTGTATAAACCGCAACGTTATTGACAATGAGGTAGAGAAGAAGCGGAGAGACTGTTTAGCCAATCAGAATGCAGAACACAATGCACGTTGCAAATCCGTGAAGCAGCGAGACCATGAAAGGTGAACCTGCGATATAGCGAGGGTTCACTGTATTTCCAATCCATCAAAACATTGCTGAAATATTTTGTTCCGGTGCCTTTAATAGACTCTGAGCATCTCCCTTAACTGTTAGCCTCCACGTCCCCCCGATTGCCTGCGAGCTTCTCCTGGACTATACGGTAATTTCTCTACTGTGTGACAGTTAGTTCACGTTGTTATGACATAATCGTTAGCATATTTTTACATAAATGGCTGCTACGGGGCCATAACGTAAGATACAAGGTAATGGAGCCTTTTATACATTGTCCTGTTTCTTTAGAAATAAACAATGGACAAATAGAGTCTTTAATCGCTTCATATGTAAATTGATTAGCTGTCAATGTGACCCTAAAATAAATGCTAACCCATGGCTGCTTCAACTTCTGGGTCCAAGCCTACCCCCTTGGAAGGAAGGAACTGATCATTTCAATGTCATGTTATCGCTTCCGGGTGATAAATTATACTACAAAATAATAATAACATATTTTTTTTGAGATTATAGTAAGTGTCTTGTCTTTGTTCTGAGCCATCTGTGTACCAAACCCTGTCTTCCAGCGGGACATTGCCAACTGCTGCGTGCTAGCTTTTACAGAGTCGTGGTTAGATTCCTCCATCCCGGACACGGCTATCACGCCAGCTGGTTTCTCCGTCTTCCGGCAGGACAGAACCTCGGAATCAGGTAAACAAAAAGGCGGAGGGGTTTGCATTATGATTAACTCTCGTTGGGGTTCGGATGCCGCAGTTAT
>JACXGM010002009.1:0-49813 GCA_016801145.1 Umbra pygmaea | reverse complement strand
AGTCCGTCGAAGTACTGTTCCAATGTCAAGGATCCTCCGAAGTTCAACCAAGGACTGAGTCCTTCGTTCAGACAATTTCCCATAGACGGTCAAGGATGCATATGTGTATCCTTCGCGCTCTCACATCACCCACAATCCTATGCGCACGGATTTCCCAGCTCGTTTAAAAAATAAAAAATGGCGGACGTTAGTGGAGACAGAGCAATATGCTTTCAAATGTAAGTATCTTCAGTGTTTAACGTTATTGTACATTTGTTAAAACGGTAGTACATTTAAGTAAAGTTTAACGCCAGTACAAATTGCAATTAATAATTAGCTAGATACATTTCGAGCAAACGGTAGGCTAACTGAACCGGACCTTTTCACTGACGTAATGACGTGCACTTGCAAGCCTGTTCCATTACGCTCCATTTACGTGTTCTTCGACTGCTAAGAAGGACTCTCACCTAGCCTCTGTAGGACCTGACTTGGAAGGATTTGTCCTACCAAGGAAGGATCCTTGACATTGAGAAACAGCTAGTCCTTGGTTGAAATTCGGAGGATCCTTGACATTGGAACAGTACTTCGACGGACTTTGATGACGTAGCATCCTTGAAAATCCTACTTCGAAGGATCCTTCCTTGACATTGGGAAACAGCTCCTGGGTAATTAAATGAATTACAACTGTTTGAGACAAACTCTTTCATAACATAAAGTCATAAAATTATCTTGGAGTGTTTCCAAAACACCAAACTTAGTTCAAGTTCATTTTATTTGTATAGCACGTTTACAACAGCCACTAGGCTGACCAAAGTGCTTTACAGAAAAGTAATACATCTAAAAAAGAAAGTAATAAAAAATACTTATGTCACAACACACAGTAACACAAATGAAAGGCAGCCTAAGGACAGGAGTAGCAGGATATAATCAGATTGAAATAACTGTAGAAAACTGAAGTATGAAAGCAGTATCAAATGTAGCCTAAAAATAAAAATGTAAAATCAGTTCAGAAAGGGAGGTTAGTATGCTGATGAGAACAGGTGGGTTTTTAATAAAGACTTGAAGACAGACAAGGAAGGGGTCGTTCTAATCTGTAGGGGCATGGAGTTCCAGAGTCGTGGGGCTTCTACCGCAAATGTACGCTCCCCTCTATGCTTGAGTCTAACGCGAGGGACTACCAGCAAAGCCTGATCAAGAGATCTTAGGCTTCGGGACTGAGTGTAAAGATGGACCATTCTGAGAGATAGACCGGGGCTAAGTTATGTAGAGATTTTAAAAACGAGTCAAATTTTAAAACCTATTCTCTGTCGATTTGGCAGCCAGTGTAAAGATTTGAGAATCGAAGAGATATGGTCATATTTCCGTATAACTTCTGTGAACTTCTCTGATGAGACTGGGAATCAAAGAGCAAAATGTATCTCTCAAAAGTGTTCCTAAAGTGTGAAATTTCTATTGTGTTTTTGGAAATAGCTACGTTTTGAGTAAGTGGATTTGTAGTGACTGCTTTTGTGTTGTTGGTACACATAATGCTGCAATTGTTGGACATAGTGCAGTACATTAATATTTAATGGATTTGTGTTATGATGTAGTGCTTGTGCAATAACGTCTGAGGGGGAAGGTGTTGTCTTTACAGGTTTAGATTTAGAAACAATATTTTTTCCACATTGCCAGGGCTCAGGCGATTCCTTTTTTGTCTACCACCTGGCCAGCCTTTGAAAACATCCTCTCACAGGGCACAGAGGTTGCAGGGATGGCTAAATGGACCAGTGCAAATTTATGTAAGTGAGGAAGACCCCTGCGTCTTTGGCCCAGTACACCAATGGGTCTTCCACTCTTGTCAAGTATACATCTGCTAGGTACCGTTGAACTTCAACCATAGCATGGGCACTAGCACTCTGTATTCTCCTGGTGTCACTGACTCTGTTGTCCAGGAGTAACCACAGGTGGTCATCAACACCAATGCTCCCCTGGTATTCCTGGCAATAAAAATAAAAAATATTTTATAAATATATATCCAATAATGATAATAAACCTCTGATGTCCTTGGTCCATCTTGTGTCTGATGGCTCAATTTCTCTCATCCAAGGTCTCACGCATACAAAATGTTTGTTTTATAGCTGATACGTCAGTGTCTTTTGACAAGTTCGACACAGGTATCGTTCAGTATCACAAGAAAGTGTTTTGACACAATTTGTCATGTGACCAGAAGTGTTTTTGGAACACGTCTCGATGCGTTGATCAGATGCAGTGAGTGTCGAAAACATCAAGACAGTACCAACACTTGCGTGTCGAGCGGTCCATCACTAGTCAATGCTTTCGACAGATTTGCAACGACTAATGCAACATAGTAATCAGACAATTTTAGAAGTTTTTGAAATGACTAATCAACCAACTAACGCATATTCTATGAATCAACCAATCAAAGACCTCCATGTTGATGTTGACCCTGTGGCTGCACAGCACTCGGAGGCAGGCTTCAGCCTGGTGTTGCAGGTATACTGTATCATTGCAGTCTCAATCTTGCCACATGGTTTGGGCCAAGAGGCATATATGCCAGGCCAGTGGGTTATCACCAGGTGGGTGTGGCCTCTCTTGTCCCTGGAATCCTAAGGAAAAGACATTAGAAATAAACACATGGAAGAATTGATTTGTTATGCTGGTGATTTCTTTCTTCATCTCTTCTCACCAACAAGTGGGAGATTATGATTGTAGTGCCACTTCCAAACACTGTGAATACACAGATATTTTCTTTTAGGTTTTAGGAAATTTGCCAGTGTACCACATACAGATATTGGATACATACTCTACTAGAGACCTCTGATTTGTCAACCAGATACCCAAACAAGTAGAGCTTTAAAAAAAATGTCATATCTATCTATCAGCTAATCAGAATACACCCAGTTTATATACATTTTTAATTTCACTATAATTCAAACTAGTTTCCTAAGTATTTAATTTCACTCTACACTGCAATCACATCTACCTATTTATTGTGACTTAACGTTAGAGAATAGAAACCAGAACACTGTTCTTGCTTGTATCACTGTTGGTTATATTAAGATATGTAAGCTTCAATAGGTATACAGTGATACACACAAGAAAAGTGTGCTGGTTTCTTTTTTCTCAAGTTTGATATTACCTTTAGAGGCCAAGCACCTGTAATAAAATCTGATTTGTATAAATCCACTTTAATGGCAATGTTGGAATATAGTGGTGCATTTCCGTAGTGTGACATTGATTAGTTTTACTCAGAGTGACCGTGCCCTTAAAGACAAATAGGGAAATGCTCATGTCACAAAGATTTGTTTATGCTCGTGGTGCATTTTGGTTCCATTTTCATTTGAGGATATGATTGTTCCTTTCACTACCATATATATATTAATGGTTTATGGGTAGGGATAAGGCAAAACAACAACACAGTATATTTCATTGATCTAAATCTTATTGTACCAACATAGCAACACCACTATAAATGTCTAATAATGCCAGATGTATATTATAATGCATGAAATACATGGTAGTTAACTCAATTGTAACTATACTGTACATATTCAGAGGGATAACCATAAAATGGATTTTGGTGCATTTTAGAGTACGTAACCCCTGTTTTGGAATCTCCTTTGAATTGTAACCTGACAGTCACCTAGGAAAGGTAATAGTATACTAAAGTTCAACATTTTTTTATACAGCCCAGGAATATCTTCCTACATGGACACGAATGCCATGTAAGAATTGGAGACTTTGGACTGGCTTGCAGAGATATTATAATGGATGATGAGGAAAAGCTACCGTCTACCTCAAGAAATGCTGGTAAGTAATGCATGCAGTAATATAAATCATATTATTAATTAGGACATTGGACATTTTTAATACTCATCACAGCATACTTCACCAGAAAAATGGCTGGACCTCTTTAAAGACCTGTAGACTACTGCACTACTCTCTGTTTATAAAGCCCTTCTCAGCAGGCTCCCAACTTAATGGTATTTTCTTTGGAGCTTTGAGTTTCAGAGTAAAACACAAGATCACAGGGTATAACAGAAGATCACAGGGTATAACAGAAGATCACAGGGTATAACAGAAGATCACAGGGTATAACAGAAGATCACAGGGTATAACAGAAGATCACAGGGTATAACAGAAGATCACAGGGTATAACAGAAGATCACAGGGTATAACAAAAGATCACAGGGTATAACACAAGATCACAGAGTATAACACAAGATCACAGAGTATAACACAAGATCACAGGGTTAGTTTACTGACTACCGTGCTAATTACAGAGCTTGGTAGATCTGCTTTTTCAGGTTTAGCACCTAATGTTTGGAATGGCATATCAGTTCTTTATTTAGATGCCTCAGTCCCCTTAGGTCAATTCAGTGTACTGGCTAAGGATTTTTACAGTGAGGAATGTTTGTATGTAACTGAGTGTGTACGTGTATGTATTCTATATGTACAGTTCTGCTCATAAGTTTACATACCCTGGCTTTGTAAGACGTGTACCTTTCTTTAAAGAAAATGTGAGTAATCAGGTACAACACATTTATTTGTAATGGGATTCAAATGAAACTCCAAGGCATCACAGTATAGCGCAATCATGAAACAAAACACAGCTGTAAAGAAAATAATGAGATGATCCCCATTCAAAAGTGTTCATACACTTAGTTCTTAATACTTTGTATTGCCCCCTTTAGCTTCAATTATGGCTTGCGGTCTTTTGTGACAGGTCCTGTAAATTCTTTGTCTTACATAAACGGCACATTTCAGATCTCCCAGATGGTGGTTGTGGGCCATTCCAGAACCTTCACTTTTTTTCTGCTGTAGCCTCTGAAGCGTCAACTTAGCCTTGTGCTTTGGATTATTGTCATGTTGAAAGGTCCAAGTGCATCCAATGCACAGCTTCCAGGCTGATTTTAGTTTTCCAAAACAATAACAAAAGACATACTTTGCATTAAAAAAGCAAACATCACTATACCTATATTATATATATTTCTTAGTTGTGTACTTACATTATCCTAAATGTTTCCACCAACTTTCAAACCCAGAGAAATTTGTAAAATAATTCGAAGACGCAGGATGTTTCATTTTGTCTTCCGTCAATGGCGTCATATAACCTTTGACTGCTTTAGTTGCTCTAAGTTCCAGGGAACCGCCAAACATAACATGAATAAAGTTATAATATTTTTAACAACACATTACTTTGTCAGTGAACATTTTTTCTGCCGGAGACGCTAGATTGGAAGGTTGTCATTACTGACGAATAAAAACCCATGATCGCACGCTACTTCCCGACGTCATCCAAGTACATCTTTTGCTATTGTTTTGATTGAGAGCCCCCTAGTGGCCAAAAACTACATATTGTACGTTTAATGCAAATTGTCAGCCAAAATTTTCTAATAAAATGCTGTGTTCATCTTACCATAAATTTAGACTAAATTCCCGGTGCTGTTGAAGCTCACATACCCCCACAATATCAGAAATCCACCTCCATGCTTCACAGTAGGGATGGTGTACATTTCGTCATATGCCTAGTTGACTGCTCTTTAAACATAATGTTTATATTTTGTGACCTTAAAGTTGAATTTTGGTCTGATCACTCCAAATGAGTTTGTTCCAGCAGTTTTGAGGCATGTTTAGGTGCCATTTGGCATATTGTAAGTGGGCTGTTTTGTGGCACTGGCACATTAATGGCTTTTTTCTGGCATCTCAACCATGCACATTTTGTTCAAGTACATCCTTCTTGTGCATCTTGAAACAGCCACACCACTTTGCGGAGAAGCCTGAATTTCAGCTGAAGTTGCTTTTGGGGTTTTCTTTGCATTGCGAACCAATTTTCCAGGCAGTTGTGGCTGAAGTCTTTGTTGGTCTACCTGCCCTTGCCATGGGATGAACAGAACCCGGAAATTTTCACGCAGAGTTTGAACAGTACTTATTGGCATTTCAAAATCTGTGGATATCTTTTTATATACTTTTCCAGTAAAATCAATGCAACCCTAAATAGCCATTGAAACCTTTGTGTGTCAACTTGTGTGTATATTATCAGGCCAAGCATTCAAGGGTATGTACACTTTTGATCAGGGCCACTAGGGTGATTTCAGTTATAATTTAAAAATGGCACACACAATTATGAGAGAATAAATGGCTTCAGCGGACCACTATCCCTAAATAAACTAAATGTTTTCTGCTTGATCTGTCATATTTTCTGAAAATTGCCAATATTTTACAAATTCTGCCAGGAGTTTGTATGCCATTTTTGTGGTTGTGTTCCCAGGGCACACTTGTGAATGAGACCTGGGTCTTAATGTGTCTCCCTGGTTAAATACATTTGACAGCTGTCTCTGCACTATATGCCATGTGGGTCATGCAAATTTGCAATTTTCAAAGAGGGATTTGCAATAAAATCACTTTGGCACATAATTGAACTAGACCTCACACATTTCCTCGGGTTCATGTTGGCTGGCTCTGTTTTTGTGTGAGATGCTGAGATTTCCTGATCCTTTCTGTAGGCTCCTTTCACACCACTGGAGTGGGAACATTTGTTTACGCTGCGCCTGAACAGCTGGAGGGCTCCCACTATGATTCAAGGGTTAGTCATTGTCATCTAATATAATAAAATGATTCATCCCCCTAAACAGCTCAAAATCATTGTGCCAGTCATTTGATTCGAGGAAAAACATGAGTCACGATTTTTTCGCTTAGAAATGATATCATGATTCTCTGCCCTGATTCTTTTTCTCACGAAGTGTAATGTATTTTGCACACACAAAGCATGACAAAACAAAACAAATTGTCAGTACCAAACAGATTTTTCTTTGGCACCTATAGCACATTGCACATCACCACAAGCCTGTCAACATAGAGAATAAAGAAAATAATAAGTACAAACTGGCCATTTAAGTACAGTAGGCTACCAAAAATAGTGACATAACTCATTTAACTAAATTTGGCCCTGATACGGGCTCTATCTGAACTCCTTGAACATGTCTTTACCAAAATAACAAAAGAATTTGAGAATCAAAGTCATTTCAAAATTAAATCGCGAACAGGGGTGAATAGAGATTGTGTGTAAAATTTTTTTTAGCGATTTATCGTGCAAGCCTACCAGTTATGTTTCCGACACTACAGTCACGAAAAAAACTTGTGCACTTGTGCCACCTTAAGTTGCCCAAAAACCTTTGATAACATCACTGCAACATTTTTGAAAATAAAAAATGTTAATTTTTAATGTAAGTCTATCTTTAAATTGAGTCGATATGAGAATAAAACGGGATAAATAAATATCAGGAAGTAAAATTAACGCATCTAGATGTATTTTCAAAAATGTTGCTGTGATGTAACCGAAGGTTTTTGGAGAAGTTACGGTGGCCGAGTTGGGAATTACCGAACGCACACATTTTTCACTTTTTTTTTTACTGGTTTTGGAAACATGACCGGCACAATGATGTTGAGCTGTTTAAGAGTCTGGAGTGTTCCTTTAAGACAAACTTTAATTCAGCTATTATGATGTAATAGGGTTATTTACACAGCAATTGAAATCAGTAAAAGTATTTAAATCACCTTCCCTCATTACCTGCAGTCAGACATGTACAGCATCGGAGTGGTGGCCTTAGAGCTGTTCCAGCCCTTTGGGACGGAGATGGAACGTGTACGGACGCTAGAGGAGCTCCGTCAAGGGAAGATCCCAGACTCCTTCTCCCAGCACTGGCCTAGCCTCTCCAAACATATCACCCTGCTGACCAGCAGAAATCCCTCTTTACGACCCAGCGCCACACAGTTACTGAAGAGCGACCTATTCAGCAGCAGGGACATGGTGTGCATGACTATTGAGATGTGATCAATGTTGTTGTTTGTTTTTTAATTTCATCTTGCCATCTGGGGTTTAATTTTTTGGTTAAGTTATTATTATTATTATTATTATTATTATTAAAATTGTCCCCATTTTCTTCCCCTCCCAATTTCCACTAACCCTGCCTTGTCGGTAGCTCCGCAACTCCTTGGACATATCTGTGGGATGGCGAGGGGAGCACACGATTCATCCAACCACATGTCGCAGAGCCGCAAATTCTTTTCGCACTGTTTTTTCAAGACGGAAGCCTTTAGTACAGTGGTTCTCAAACCTCTCCTCGGGGACCCCAGACATGACACAGTTTAGCTGTAGCCCTGAACCATGAGATCAGATTCACTAATAAACAACATGTAAGTTGAATCAGGTGTGCTAGCTCAGGGGTAGTTCAAAAACATGGACTTGCTGGGGGTCCCCGACGAGAGGTTTGAGAACCATTTCTTTAGTCAGATTACGCATGGGATGATTATGTTAATCAACTATACTTTGATTTAATTAATAGGTGCCTGATCTACACACAAGGAGTCGCTGAAGAGCACTGTGGCATGATAGTCTGACTTATCTAACCTAAATCCCGGGCAGCGCTATGCCAGCAGGAGGTCCGGGGAAAGTCACAGAACCCATAGTCAGGCTCAAACCACTGACTATCATGACGTAGACTGTCCGACAAGGCTGGGGGAGATATTGGAGTTTTAAACATTGATGTCATTGATAAAATTTAACTAATATCCCTTTTCCTTCCAGGTTATTCATGGTTTGCAGAAAAGGGTAGAAGAACAGGAAGAGGAAATAGTTCAACTCCGGAGACAGATCAGCCAGCTACAGATTCAACACACGCATCAAGTATCCCACCCCTAAGACGACACCTGGTGTCAAATATTTCAACACATCTTCAAGCCTGTTACAATCAAAATGTGACAATAACGGCTTTGGCTCAAATGGTTGAATAGACGTGTTCGTGGATGTAACAATGTGCATTTCATTCACATGTGGAAGAACAATTTAAAAGCCTTTCTTTTAGGAAACCTTCTAAAAATTGTTGGATATTGAAGAGTTACATACTCAAAATGTGATTTTTTGGATCTGAGTAACAAAATATTGTAAAGATTAAGGTGCTACATTTTTACCTATTTTCCATGCCCCCATTGTTTCCATTGGACATCCATGGTATAAACGCTTTTCCAAATGTATACATTTACATACATTATAGCTTAGGCTATAAGGAGATTTTTGTGTTGTGCCCACCATTGGTAGACTTAGAAATATGTTGTTGTTAAAAATGTAGTTGGTACAACATTGAAAGTTTATAATTTGCATTTTTACTTCTCATTACAACTGCAAATATTTCAGCTAATCCACCCACACTGTATGTCAACTTACATGGTCATGTTTGCTCTTTGCTACTGTGCAGTATAATTTGTTTTACATTTTCTTTTTTAAATATATTTGTTTGTAAATATTTTGGAAAGACCTACAATGGCCATGTTGTGTCTCAACTAATGGTGGGCATATCACAAAAACTTCAGATCATATGAAATGTGGTCTAAGATAGTGAAGTGCTATTCATTTCTTACCCTATGAAGGCCAAAACCTTTCTACCTTATCTTACGTGCAACCACCTGGTTTCAATTATAAATTAGTGCCACATTAGAGGGTTGCAATTAAAACACAGTTGAACTCGCTTTGAGGGCCAGAATTGAATAGGGCTGTTTTAGGGTATGCAAAATAGGACAGTAATCTGTTGAATGTTTTGCATTCAATTCCAAAAACTGAAAAAAATATGTGAAAGGTTTTACTAAAATCAAAAAGCATGCTGTTAAAACTGTGTTACTTTCATATGGATTTGCCCTTTTTAAAACTGTACAATAAATCTTATTTAATTTACTCATCGGAGAGCAGTTGAATTACATTTGCATACAATATTTAAATGGCCCTGTACTTGTGATAATTTGTGGTAAAAAAAACTCACTGTGTTAGACATTGTTTTACAGGGAACTAAAAAATGAGTAGTTTTTGCTAAAAGACTAGTCATTGAGATGTAAACCCGTACTGCAGCAAGGTACTGTATATTCACCGAAGAAATTTACTTTGCCTGCTGGAATGTCTGAGGCCATATATGATTTCCAGCAGAGGGAGCTGGTGAGAAAATAAGAACATTCTGGTAGTGTGATGTTTTGGGGACCGGGAAAACTTACCATCAATCAATCAAATTTATTTATAAATCCCTTTTTACAACAGCAGTTGTCACAAAGTGCTTTGACAGACACCCGGCCCGAGACCCCCAAGAGCAAGCAACACAAGTGATGCACAGTGGCTAGGAAAAACTCTAGTAGGTGGGACCCAGGAAGAAACCTAGAGGCCAGACTCAAGGGGGTGGCCAGTCCTCTTCTCACTGTACCGGCCATCATTGTTGGAACCATCATTTCTGATGATGTTGTTTTAAAAGATGATGTTGTTTTATCTGCTGTGAACTGAATCTAAACTGCCTGGAAGTTACAGCCGACAACATGAGCAAATATACAATATGGGGTTGTTTGAAAGACTTGACATATTTTCACTTCTAGATTTAGTGAGTAAATCCTGCTAGATGCCTTTGAGAATAGGGTTAGTTACCGACTAGAAACCGTACCTGGCATAACACACAATATAAGTAAAGTATTTAGACACTGGAAGCATATCATTCACATTGTGACAGAAAAATGTTACAAGCATTCCCAAAACGTTTAATTCTATACTAACTGTAAATGGCTCAGGATAAGAGTGTTTTTTTAAAGAATAAAATGAGCAAAGCCTGAATGGGATTTTGGTAGCGATGAGCATTCGAGGCTTTATTACTGTTCTGCAAGTAGCAGGATCAAACTGTCAACACAAACTCAGAATTTACTATGCAAAATAAAGGCCATCACTGATATTTGACACATTGAAATGCATTCAAAAACTGACTTTTATTTGAAATAATAAATCGAACTACTGCCAGCAAAATATATTGCTGCTAGAAGAAAGTAAATTAAGTCTTAAATGCATGTATTTCTTAAATACACTGTTAAATCAACTTGTTTACTAATCGACACGTCATTGATTAGTGTAGTGGTTCTCAAACCTCTCCTCTGGTCCCCCCAGACATGCCATGTTTTACTTTTAACCATAAACTAGCACACCTGTTTCAATTAGTCAACTACACATTAAGCCTTTGATTCATTGAATTAGATGTGCCATTTCAGGGTGAAAACAAAAACTTGGCCTGTCTGGAGAGGCCAAAGGGGTGGTTTGAGAAACACTGGCTTTAGTCAACAGCCAGAAATAAACCAAACTGAGATTTTGTATCAAGACTTGAAATGAGCAGTGAGAGCAAAAATAGTAATGTTTGCATGCCACAATTTTTCCATAGCGATGTGTAGGAACTACGGGACCTGTCTGGAGAGGCCCAAGGGGTGTTTTGAGAAACACTGGCTTTAGTCAACAGCCAGAAATAAACCAAACTGAGATTTTGTATCAAGACTTGAAATGAGCAGTGAGAGCTAAAAAAGTAATGTTTGCATGCCACAATTTTTCCATAGCGATGTGTAGGAACTACGGGACATTTGTACATACATGCACATCGACCTTACACATGGCATCCCAACGGGACATTTGTACAAACATTCACATCGAACTCAGACATGGCATCCTAACTACGGGACATTTGTACATACATGCACATCGAACTCACACATGGCCTCCTTTTGAATGAAAAACTATCCAAATTAAATACAATGTATACTACTAATTCACAAAGCAGTCAAGCCTCGTTTTATCGCTGCAACACGAAGGTCAGACTTGTACGTGCGGAGACTCAGCGAATCAAGAGTTGCCTTTCATCCGTAGTACCCGGATTTACCCGTGGGGAAATTAGCTACGTCATTGTTCACCGACGAACTACTGCTGGAAATAAGAAATGGACATACACGTCAAATAATACATTTATAAACAATACAGGTAGGGGCATTTATATTATATGGAATGCTGAACAGTGTATGTATTGTTTATGAGAATTCGAAATTATTTAACCAATAAGATTTTGCTGTAGTTAGCTTACACCGGGTGGCTCACTGAGTGTCATGTCGGAGGCAAGCTCTCAACCACCGGTGAATTTTAAATCTCGAGCCCCTCCTTTTAGAAGGTAGTTAGCCTAGCAACTACCAAGCTAGCGTGCTAAACATCACTACCTTTAGATTAACATGTGAATGCACAAATAGTTCGGCATTTAAGGTTCAGTTTTATTAAGGAAAGGTACATAAGCTTTGTATGTATTGTTTAACATCTGAAAAGGCTAGTCATCGAGCATTGATCTAACCTACTAGCACATCATTGTGGCACAATGTTAATCACCTTAGCCTGTTTCAGCAGTATTGTTGTACGTTCGCCGCGGTTACCATGGCGTTTGTAGTTAGCTACTGTCGTGCACTTCACATAACTGCACATACCGGTCGTCTTTTCAATACAGAACGATTTAGTTCGTAAACATCTGTGTCAAAAACAGCGTAAAGACGTGAGGTTATATGTTATAGAATTGCGTGTTAGAGGCCTATCTATTTTGCTAAAGCCTCAACCAGCCAGACTTGCCAGGCAGAGGTGGGAGGGAACAGTTGTCGGAAACGTGCGTGTGTAAAAAGTCCTTACCGTATTTTAATGGCCGGTTAGCCAGCTAGCCTAGCATTAATTGTTAGAAGGGATTACAATTTCAAAGTCCAACGACTAATATATAGCTAGCTCGTTATTTTTTTTACCTAACTTGAAATTGATTTCGCGAGATACTTTTATTTATAAATAACTTCGAATAGATGTACTTGATCTTGTGTGTGTAATTGGTTGTAATATTTCTGGTACGGCAATTTCCTTGTATTAATGCTATCTAACGTAATGTAGATTTTTGCACAGACAGGTGGGTCTTGAAATATTAGCCATCTAGATAACTATATCATTGGGACCTCCAACTCAAGGCTACGCTCTGATTTCAGTTTGTTCCTGAATGTCACGTGTCATATGGACTTCAATGTCCGCGAACTGTAGAGGTAATAGCACCCACGTCAATCACAAACACTTAAAGGTAGCTATTGAATTGCTAATTTGTTATGAACTTGTATGGTATTTATATGCAGTTAGTGCATCTCATTCAACGTCCTTATCGAACCTAGTCACTAATAAAAGTGTGTCATTTAACCTAATCAGATTCGTAAACTCAATGTAAAACAAAAACAGAGCATGCTGCTGCTGTTAATACTTGTCAAATTTAATGGAATTTACTGTTTCTTATTACATGCCCGTGGGGTCGTTTGAAAGACTTATTTGACCCATTTCCACCAGTAGACAACCCACCTGCTGATCATTTAGTCAATCCTGGTAGATGCTTTGAGATTAGGTCTACCTACACACTGAAACCCTACCTGTCTTGCATAACACACAAAGTCAGTAGATGTACTTAGACAGTGGAAGTGACACTCAGAACAAGGTCAGAAATATTAAACTATTGCTGCTGAAGTTCTATGGATGCCACTAAGTATACAATTTTCCATTTTGAAAGACAACCTCTTCACAATGATACTGCTAGATTTACCATACAAGAAAGAATGTTTTGGGGTTGTGACCTTTTCACCCTCTTGTATGGCTGGATAGCTTGTCCTTTTACTGTAGGGGTTTTTGCTTTTTTATTTGTGTTACTGATCTTATGTAAAGCCTGTCTGTCTCTTAAGTTGTTTTTGATCACTATCAGTTTACTTAGCTACAGTTCTCAACCAAGCCTTCTGGTTCATTATATCAGGGTAATTCCACAATGTTGGAATGATAGCTGAGACTCAATTTTGATATTATGTGATTATGTACTTTAGGTCAGTAGTGCAATTTCTAACCGAATAAGAGTAAAACTCTACCTCTGTTTTTTCAGGTGATCACATCTTCCAAAAATTAACTACGGTATATACGTACTAACATTAAGTGGCTCTGGATAAGATTGTCTGCTGAAACACAATGTTTTCGAGCCTGACTATGGGTTCTTTTCTCTGACTTTCCCTGGACCTCCACAACGCAAATTGGCAGAGTGCTGCATGGGATTTGCGGTAGATAACCCAAATCATCTACCTTGCCACGTCGCTCTCCAGCGACTACTTGTGTGCAGAACAGGCGACTGTAAATTAAATTGTGGAAGTATAATTGTTGAGCGTAATCCTCCCATGATCTGACTAAAGGGTTCTGTGTTGGATGAGCAGTGCGAAACCATTCGGTGGCTCGGCAACATGTGATTGGTTGAACCATGTGAGCGATCCTCTCCATCATGCATCTGTCGTTGGAGTTGCGGAGCTGCCGACAAGGCGGAGTTAGTGGGAATTTGGGAGGGCGGGACAATGTCGATGCACTCTGAATTAAGATTGAACGATGAACTTTCAGTTGACACAAATTGAAGGATCCTATAAACTTTGGATATAAATGTAAATTGATCCTTTTTAAATGCAACTGCCCTGTAGCTCACCCATTGTTCCATATTTGTTTTGTTCAACAGCAATGAACAATGACCATAGTTGACAGATCTTCAGAGAAGTCTGACCTTGAGTCAGTCGGGTGCCAGCGCTTGGGATTGCTGACCTTCTCCGGCGGCAACGGGAACAGGATGGACGGCTGCTCAAGCTGGGGAACAGGGGGTCCTTCGTCCTCTGACACCTCCAGGGTGAAGACAGGAAGCTGTATGGGACCAACCCCTGGAGCCACTGTATACAGCAGCAGTTCTGCCATCACTGCAGACAGGGCCAAGGAGCCAGGTACGGAGGATTGGTGTGCTCTCATTAATAAAAATATGAAAAATACAAGTCTAAACCGGTTTTACTTGTATTTAATATCTATGTAAATAAATGAATGTAAGCAATATTTTTATTTAAAATATTTTCCAGAAAGGAAGTGCTGAGTAGCTGGGTTTTGGTAGATTTCCACCCATATGTTTTTGCCTAAACTTCTTAATCTGTTTTATTTGTAGCTGTCTTCTTTTTAATACGGGCCCAATTATGTAACCATATTAAGGGTTGGATATCAATGGCCTGACTCGCGCAACCACAGATACTTATGCACTACACTTGTCTGTAAACCAGAAAGCCATCGTTGTCTTGCCCAACCAATCAAGTATGCCGTAACATTTCGCACCTTAGAAGACGTTAATTGTCAGTTTGAAAATGCCTGGAGGTTGAAAAACAAAGTTCACCCTAAGAGACTAATTTCCGATATCTACCTCTATCCATCTTTGTCACTGTTTTCAGTTAAGTATTTTCAAGTTTATTCCTGTTTTTCTGTGCAGTGGTGATGACCAGTTCAGATGGCATTACCATGCCGCAGAAGGTGTTATTCCCATCGGAGCGGCTCAGCTTGAAGTGGAATCAGGTCCACCGCATCGGAGCAGGCCTCCAGAATATGGGCAACAGCTGCTTTCTGAACTCAGCCCTGCAGTGTCTCACCTACACCGCCCCACTAGCCAACTACATGCTGTCCCGAGAGCACTCCAAAACATGTACGTTGAAATGTACAGGGCCTCTTATTTACAGTCTATTTTCATAATGTACAATTTTGAGGAGATGCATTTAAAAACCGAAGTTATATTTTGTCGAAGGGTCTCTAAATAACATTGATTCTTTGCACTCTGCCTTTTCCCTTATTTTCCATCATCTGTGTTGATATTCAGGTCACGAGCCGGGGTTCTGTATGATGTGTACTATGCAGAATCACATCACCCAAGTTTTTGCCAACTCTGGTAATGTCATCAAACCAATCGGAGTCCTCAATGAACTCAAACGTAAGTTGTTTACCTGGAATCAGATGGTGGGAAAATGATTGCACGCTCAAACATAGAGGCAATATAGTCCTCTTGCTGAGGGACGAGAATAGATTAGTATGTTTTGGTGCTGTGTCCTGTCAGAATCAAACCCTGCCCTTGTATATGCATGCTCTAATAACTGAGCTATACATGGGAATATACAGGGTGTGTTACATGCTAGAAGCTGTTACAACTAACCTGTATGCAAATCTTTTTCCCTCCAAAAATGGAACGGTGGTTGCAAGTAATGTTAATCTAACCAGTAACACCGTTTTCCTTCCCCTATTCACGTAACTGTTTGAGGGAAAGCAATATGTAGGGTTGGATCATGTGGTGAAAATAATGTGTAATTTAATATGCAACTTTCTATATACATGTCTGTCACACTTGTGTAGGAATTGCAAAGCATTTCCGCTTTGGCAGCCAAGAGGACGCCCATGAATTCCTGCGGTACACAGTGGACGCTATGCAAAAGTCCTGCTTGCCTGTGAACAAGTAAGTGTTGTATTGCAAATCAACACTAAACAGCTAAGGGGCACTGTTCTCCACACATGTCAGCTGACACACATTCACATCTCATTTGCCTTGCTATATCATTTATCATGTTTAAGTAGCCAACTACTATACAACAGGCCTATACAGACGTATTTAAATACCTTGCTCCTTTGTTGAATGGAAGGCTATTCTACCCCCCCCCCCAAACAGTGTATTCTGCTCTTGGTAATTATTCTGCTCTTGGTAATTAAGTTTGACATGTTTGTTTGAGTTAGTTACTTTTAGGTTTAGGCACTATCGGTTAGGTTTAGGGCTAGGTTAGATTTAGGCGTTAAAGTTTGGTTATTGAGTCTAAGTAGTTTGATATTATTTCTTATGTCCCCACCTAGAAAAACCCAGTTTTTGGACTTTGGGTTTAGTTGATACTTGAAATTGTGGTAAGCGTTAATAAAGTTTCGTGTTAATGTTAGGAAATTTAATTCCTGTTCTACAAAATGTATTATTTGTGTGTGGCAGGTCATTTATTTTGACATAATTAAGGGATTTGCATCTCCTTGAATTATTATTCATTATACATTTTTTTTTCCTGATTCAACAGATTAGACAGGCAAACGCAGGCAACCACTTTCATCCATCAGGTGTTTGGAGGGTATCTACGGTCCAGAGGTAGGCTCAATAGCGTAACCATTTGCTGACTGAAACATTGCTTGTGCTTTGGGTTTTAGGCTTGGCCTCTAGGCACCATGGGAGAATCGATGATGTGAAATTACTCAGTTGATATACTATCTTTGTGGTATGTTTCAAAAGGCAGTAACTTTTTTTTACTTTCGCAAATCTGATAATGTAATTTCATCAATGCTGTCTTTTCACAGTAAAATGTTTAAACTGCAAAGCTGTCTCAGACACGTTTGACCCTTTTTTGGATGTCACTTTGGAAATTAAGGTAAGTGAGATGCACCATGCAGTACTGTAAACAACTGCTATCATTGTGTTTGTTGCTTAGAATACATCTCTAAATTGAGCTTCACGTGGCGTATTGTGCTGTGTCGCTTTTTTGCACGACAGCTACGTTATGGTGGTCCTGAGTTCAAAATGTGACCACGGCTTCTCCAACTTTGCCTGGAGGTCCGTCACAAGGAAGCGCAAATTGGCACAGCGCTGCCCAGGATAAGTGATGAGTCAGAATATGTACTTTGCCACGTCGCTCTCCAGTAACTCCTTGTGTGCAGATCGGGCGCCTGTATATTCCATCACGGAAGTATAGTTGGTGAATGTAATCATCCCGTGCATGATCCGACTAAAGGTTTCGGTGTTGGATAAGCAGTGCGAAAAGAATTGGCGGCTGGGCGACGTGGTTGGATGAACCATGTGAGCGCCCCTCACCATCCCGCATCTGCCCAGGGAGTTGCGTAGCTGCCGACAAGGCGGAGTCAAAGGAATTGGACAAGACCAATTGGGAGTGGAGAAAAAAGGGGTAAATTAAATCAAGTTGCCTCCTGTGTCACCGTGCAGATGGCTCCCAGCATATCCAAGGCTCTGGAGCAGTTTGTCAAGCCTGAGCAGCTGGATGGAGAGAACGCCTACAAATGCACAAAGTAAGATGAGCTGTCGCCGTTCACCTCCACATTGTGCTGCCTAAACCAGTGCCACTGCCACCTAGTGTTTCGTTGGGTTCTGACAGATCTAGCTGTGCTTTCGCAGGTGTAAAAAGATGGTTCCCGCCTCTAAGAGATTCACCATCCACCGCGGCTCCAACGTGCTCACCATCGCACTGAAGAGATTCGCCAACTACAACGGGGGCAAGATAGCGAAGGTCTGTTCAGAGAGGGTCATCACAAACGGAAACGTTACATGTGGATCCCGAGTCTGACGCTCTCACTCTGTCTCCCCGTCAGGACGTGAGGTACCCCGAGTGCCTGGACCTGCGGCCCTTCATGTCTCAGTCCCACGGCGAGCCCCAGCTCTACGGGCTCTACGCTGTGTTGGTCCACTCTGGCTTGAGCTGCCATGCTGGACACTACTACTGCTACGTCAAGGTACGCCTCGGCTGCCTTCACATTACTACTTGTGCTAGCTTTAGCTACCGAGTCTGCTAAATGGCTCAAGGTATGACGGTAGTTGTGAATGCTGTCAGTGACGCGCTGATGTGCGTGTGATGCATGTCAACAGCCTTACTCTCCTGTTGGTCTTCTCCCCAGGCTAGCAACGACCAGTGGTATCAAATGAATGACTCTTCTGTGTCGGTGAGTGACATCAGATCCGTCCTCAACCAGCAGGCCTACGTCCTTTTCTACATCAGGTGAGTAGCCGTCACCATGCCAACCAAGGGGAGTGTAACGTTTGGAATGTTCTGGTATGGTCTTTACCATTCAAAGTGTTTTTTTTCACCCCCCTACACGTGTCATAGCTGTTTTGATTAAAACACGCAGAAACCTGAAGTCCGTTAACATGTTGTGCTTGTATAGTTGTATTCTGGTTAATTCCCTCACGGGCGTCAGCGCCTCCATTGGCTCACCTGGACAGTTTCGGTCTCTGCTCTAAAGTCTAAAGGTTGCCGGTTTGATCCCCGA
Source organism: Umbra pygmaea (assembly GCA_016801145.1). Classification (NCBI taxonomy): domain Eukaryota; kingdom Metazoa; phylum Chordata; class Actinopteri; order Esociformes; family Umbridae; genus Umbra; species Umbra pygmaea. The sequence goes on along the minus strand of JACXGM010002009.1, from coordinate 31,098 downwards.
TTGGGCTATACTTATTATGTTTTGGAAATGTGCCTACTCATTCTAAAATCTGTTGTTTGAATTAATCTAAAATACAAATCTGTACAACTTCCGAAGGTGTAAGGATTAGGCTACTATGTTTCGTTTTTGGGGGGTTTATCTTTTTTTTTTATTGACAGGAGAAACCAGAAGCCAAGGAGACAGGTAGTAGGAGACCGAGAGGAAGGGCAGAGACAGTGTCTGAGCAGGGGTTAGAAACTCCAACACCAGGGCACATGTGATCCAGAGACGGGCGCTTACACCTACTCTGGCACATTCTGTTTTTTAAATAAAGTTGCCTATTCATTAAAAAACAACACTAGTTAACTTCTAAACAACTCTGTATAACTCAAGAAGATCTAAATGCATTTCCCCATGAATGACAAGTTGTGGGACAACATGTTACTGATGCCGTGTTTGTTCAGTGTTATCTCTGCTGAGTCTTTGAGCAGGTTGAGGGTCTGACGTAATGTGTGCTGCCTATTTCCCGGCCAAGGTCCTCTGATCTAAATAACAAAGCGGACTACAGCCACACGAGTCGGACCCCGGGAGCTCCTGGCCAGTCGTCTCCCCGCCCCATCCTCACATCCAGGGTCAACAGCGGGCCCCAACACAGCAACACTGGGTTCATAGGGCCACATTTGCCCCCACACATGGCTACGGTAAGGAATCTACGCGCCCACACACACCATAGCCTACTTTAGAAGCATGCAGTAGGAGTAAAAATGTCCTTTCTGTCCCCAGAACACGTTTCACATAAATGGGAATGGCTCGCTACGAGACTGCTCCTCTGGCAGTGGCAATAGCAGCTTAAGCAAGACTAGCCCCGCCCTGCCCTCTTCCTCCTCCAGTTCCTCCTCCAGTTCCTCCTCCAGTTCCTCCTCCAGTTCCTCTTCCTCTCATCCTCTAAGCCGTCCCACAGGCATCTCTGACTCTGCCAAGCGCCAGAAGCTCTCCTTCTTCATTGGTCAAGGCAAACCGGTACGCCCCTCCTCATCCACCGCTTATGCACAGCCGTCCTCTTCATCACAGTCTACCTCAGACGTGTCCACGGCCCCGGCTCCTCATGTCAATGGAACACCCTCTGGCAAAGGAGATGGCCACGGAGCGTCGTTCTTGGTGCCGTATGGCCAGGAGTCGTCAGAGGAGTCGGACCAGGAAGGAGGCGGCGGTCTGGAGAACGGCACCACCAAGCCTCAGGTTAACGGCCAGAAGGCGGGGGCTGTGTACGGCCCTGTCCCCAGAGTACTGGCCCTCAAGACTAACGGACATGCTGCCGTGCACCAGAATGGTACCGGGGCAAACGGCTTTACCAAACTCAGCCAGAACGGACATCAGAATGGACACCTACAAGTCAATGGTACCGAACACACTGAGAAGGTATATAGCAACACATTTGAAATACTTTACATCTACAAATCACATTGCATTTGCAAAAATATTCCCACTGTAGCCCCTGCGTTCTGAATCTCCTCGTGTTTCTATACAGCAGGTGAACAGTGATGTGCCGTCACCTGGATTGGGCCCCAGTGTGTCTAACGGGCTGGCGTCTCCCAGTAGTGACCCAGGGTGAGTTTTGTAAAAAAATTTTTTGGGGGGGTAGATTTTTTTTCCCCAGTCTGTTTGTCAGATTCCTTTCTGATATTTTGATTGAGACCTTCCTAAGGTAACTCATGTTAGTTATGTTCTGTCCCATACAGCATCGAGGTGTCGAGTGCAACACCCAGCCAGGCCAGTGCTGTGGAGAACACTCATGGTGACAGCAGCGTCAGCAGCATCTCGCCCCCACCGGAGAACAGGCAGAAGAATCCCTCTGACCGCCCATCTGAATACACACAGTCACCCGCTGCTAACCCTTCATCCTCACAGGCCGTTGTTGACGCCAAGTCACACGGCAACGTCTTGACGCAGTCCAGCTCCGGATCCAACCCTGGGGCTTTACCTCTCCCACCGGCCCCCCCATCCCTCAGTACCTCAGCCTCCCCAGGGCCAGGCCAGGGGGACACGAAGAGCCCGGGAGCCCTACACAGGGGGTCTGTGGAGGACATTAAGGAGACACAAAACAGCCCGGCCCCAGAGCTGAATAGACTTCTGGACACTAAGCCCAGCTCCAGAGAACCGTTATACTCTGATCGGGATAAGGAGAAAGACCGGTTGCGGTCTTCAGACTGGGAAAAGGAGGGTGAACGTTTATTTTCTTTGGACCGCGAGGGGGATCGAGACCGTTTGTACTCTTCTGACCGGGACCGAGGAAGGGACAGATACCACCGGGACAGGAGCCGTGATCGGAACCGGGGCTCAAACCACTACCGGCACCGCCGTGAACACAGAGAGCACCATCGGTCATACCGGGACCGCTCGGCCAGCCGGGAAAAACACCGCGACTGGGAGTCTGTGCGGCGCCGGGAGAGGTACGCCTACCACCCGAGAGACCGGGACCAGGACCGCTGTCGCCATCACTACCACCACTACAGACCCCACCACCGAGAGGAGTCCTACGGCCGCTCCAGATGGAGGCAGGAGCAGGGAGAAGGCAGGGATAGGGGGGTGGGGAAAGAGAGGGGGCGGTACCCTTCACAAGAAGACACGCCCCTGCCCGCCCATTTGAGCTGCAGCTCCAAGCGCAGGTCATCACCCCGACGCACGCCCTCCTCAGCCAGACGTGCCACGCCTCCGAGAGAGACGAGGGACAACAGACGTGCCACGCCTCCGAGAGAGACGAGGGACAACAGACGGGGCACTTCTGAGGAGCGCCGTGCCAGAAAACACAAAAAGAGCAAGAAGTCGAAGGACAAAGAGCGGCACAGAGAGAATGGGTAATTTAATATTTATACTGATGGAAAAAGCTGTCAGAAATTTGTTGACTTGAATGTTATTTTTATTTTAAATATAGAGAAAAATATAAGGCATTGCTTATAGGGCTGTCCCCGACTAGGAATTTCTTTGGTCGACCAAGACTTGACTGATCTTACTCACAATCGACTAATCAACGTTTTGATAAAGAATCTTCATAAATTTCACACTCATTGTTTTTTAATGAAACTATTTTTTTAAAGCGTTTTAGCACTGTTGGAAGAAAGGATCAGAAACAAATACATAAGTAAAAAAGGCCGATTGACAAGACAAACAAATTGCATCTGACTCAATGTACAATAGTGTATCTGCTGGCTGTCCATATTCAGCCGCTATAAAATTATTCCTAATATTAAGCCTTGTGTCACCTGTTGTTGCTGAGTGCCAGTATAATTACAACTGCCTGGTTGTATGTAACTGTGATACGTAACATCGATCTACAAAAATTTTTAAATGCAGAGTGAGTGAATTAAATGGCGCGTGCTGGAGCCTACAGTATTTTAGAACCTAAAATAAAAACCTTAGCATGCACCTACATTAGTAAAACCTACTGTTTTCAAGTGGTAGGATTCATCCATAGAAATAGAATGATAAGAAATGCCCTTCCAATTCAAATCAATGTAGCAGAATGGTCAGAGCGGCAGCCATTTTTACATGTACCATTCCATTGCAAAGATCTAGCGGCCTACTTCTGCATTAAACCGATTCGCGTGTTTTCACCGTGACAACTAACAACAATCGCCATTTTGTTGTGTACTAATCGAAGGACCACGCCAAGCAGCACAATGGCCTTTCTATCCATTCTATTTCTATGGATTCATCATATTAAAAGTCGAACTATGGTGTGAAAACCATTGTTGGCAACGTTTTGCATCACTCGGTACTTTGATGAAATGCTTCCATACTACGGATTTATTAGTCATTTTTTTCTAAAGTTCTAATAACACTAACAGTAGATTTAAAGTTCAGGACAGGTTACAGTTAATCTAACAATTCCGCTCACCTGAGGAGTATGCAAAAACAAAAACGCAGATTAATATTTTAGGTTGCGTTGTAGGCCATATTCAATATAATTGTGGAAAACACCTTTGTTAAATATTTTTGATTAGTGTTGCACTATGTGTCTTGCATAATATTCTGTCGCACATTTCTTTCTTTCAGCAATAGTGTAGTTAGGTGACACAGGTGGGAATCAGATCTCTTACAGTTACAGCCATACGGCTGCTCGACTAAAGAAATCTTAGCCAACCAAGAGCACATGGACCAAACAATCGACTGGTCGACTGAATGGGGTCAGCCCTAATAGCTTATTAGCACAGAGCAATGTCTCCAGTAAGGACTGTCTGGGAGTGCTGTATGGCTACTTTTACATCGAAAGAGCGCAAACAAACTACCAATAGGATTGTTTTAATTTGCATATTAACGTCCATACCGTTAAAATTTACATTGACTGGGGTCTGCGTGGCATAGTGTGCTAAGTTGCTGCATTGCAGGACAGTCTGTCATGACAGTCAGTGGTTTGAGCATGACTATGGGTTCCCTGACTTCCCCTGGACCTCCTGCAGGAGGCAGTGCAAATAGGCATAGCGCTGCTCAGGATTTTGTATGCTGGCTGACCCTCTCGGGTGAGATTAGTCAGGTTAACGATCCTGCCATGGTTGCTCTCCAGTGACTGTGTGTGCAGATCGGTCGCCTAAATTAAATCGCAGAAGAATAGTCTGTGAATGATCTGAATAAAGGTTTCCATGTTGAATGAGCAGTGTGAAAAGAATCAGCGGCTGGGCGACCTGGTTGGGTGAACCATGTGAGCCCCCCTTCGCCATCCCACACATCTGTCTAAGGAGTTGCAGATCTCCGCCAAGGCAGATCTGGGAACTTTTTTTTACATTTTCAAGTTTTGAGACAACTCGCACAGGAATATGGGTATTAATCAAGTGAATTCAAGCTGTATGCGTGCAAGCACCACAGAACCTTGATACGGAAGGTATATAAAAGTCAGTGTGACGTAGCTAACCAGTCAGTTTACTTGTTAGCCTACAGCATACCTCCTAGTGAGTCTCAGGGTCCAAGCCGTTTTGGTGATGATGAGATTTAAAGTTTTTGATGTTCTGTAATTGTCACATGGAAAGGATGAGCAAATGAAAAAAGGAAAATAATTGCATTAACCACACAGGTACTGTGCTTCTAGCTACACGGGAGACCCACAAGCATGATGGACTGAGCATGTCCCACAGACAGTTCCTAGACAATTGCATTCACAAATGCGTCGCAGTCTAACGATCTGCGAGTTCACAAAATTATTCGATTTGTCTTGGTAAAGGTCTCATAATGTACACAAGCTCTAAGAGTTATAATTTTTTCTGACCATCTATTAAGTGCCATCTCACCTGACCTGCTACCTGGATTCACAAGAATAGTGTTAATGAGCCACCTGTCCATGGTTTTGTATTATAGATGTTTGAAACACTTACTGGATATGGTCGATGTCAATGTTGAATATGGACACAGAGCTAAAAAGGGAATGATTAATTTGAATGAATTCCTACAGAGACTGACTGCTTTTCCCATGTGATGAAAGCTGCAAAACAACTAACTATTTACACTGTTATCACTAACTAGAAATTCATCAGACTCAACAAATTCACTGTTTTTATTATTATCATTTTGTTTTTCTACTATTGACCAAAACTTTATTAACCATGCTTTAACTAGTGATTGTAATATAAGTAAGCAATAAGGCACGGGGGGGTGCTATATTGCCAAAATACCACAGTTAAGAGCTGTTCATAGGCACAACACAATGCTCAGCGCTTAGCTGTGGTAAACTGGCTATATATCACAAACCTCCAAGATGTTTTATTGCTCTTACAAACCCATCACCAACACAATACGAGCAGGAAAAAATTCTGTGATGTCATACTCATGGTTTACCATCTCATATACCACGGCTATCAGCCAATCAACATTCAGGATCCAATCCACCCAGTTTATAGGACAACTAAGGGTGTTAACAAGTAGTAGTGGGATTTATTCAACTCTGAGAGGCTGTATTATTCTTATTCTCCCAAAGTATAGCTAGGTTTAACTAGCTAGCTACAAACATTATTTTTCTTAAAGATACAGTCTCTCACTTTTGCAGCTTACAATGTGTTGTAAACCTGGGTGTGTAATATGCTATGTGTATTCACATAATCTCTTGAAGTATCACTGTAATACCTCAGTCAGCCGTGAAAATTCGAGCCACTCTCGAACCACTCTTGACTTCTTGCGGGCGTTTGTGATTTCAATCACGGCGGTATAGTTAGCAAATGTGTGAACCTTCCACATGAATTGACTTAAGGCTTCCGTGTTGAACTGGCATTGTGATGAGGCGTTCTTCAACCTTTCTGCACCTGCTGTGATAAGGCTTAAATTGAAATATGACAAATTGGGAGTGGAGAACATTTTTTAAAATAAGTTAAAATAATGTTTTTGATTTTGAGGAATATTTTACCTCAGAGTGTGGAAGTATGGTAAACAATTCAGTGCAATCTCACTTGTTTTTTCCAGGAATTATGATATAGATTCCCCTGACGGGGCAGATGACGGCAGCAGATCCTACAAACACAAGAAGAAGAAGCGGAGGAGACACGACACAGACACAGATGATGACAGGTCGGGGGGCGAGACCCGCGCTAACCACAGTTCAGAAGGCCACGGTGAGCTGCAGCGATCCACCCACGACCCCCGTCGGGGTCGCAGAGCAAGTAGCAGTGACGAGGAGAGGGAGAGCGCGAAACGACGTTACCAGGACGACGACAACGGAAAAGCAGAGAAACGGCATCGATCTGACAGTGATAAAAACTGCTCCTCTTCTGGCAACGACTCACCAATGGCAACCCCTGACATGGCATCGCACCGCCACGTCAATGGACACCTGGGTAAGATGCTACAGCACATTTAGAATGTTTTTTGGTCTTTGTCAACATGTTGATTAATCATTTGAATGTTTTTCTGTTCTAGTAAACGGTTTCAGTCGACTCAATGGAAACTCCCATGGATGTTCTACCAGTGGACTGTTGGACAACCATAGATAATCGATTTCTGACTTGACCGACACAGAACAATGTAAGTATATTTCCTCTTAAATGGGTCTTACTCAGAGAATCTCTTTCTTAGTTTAAAGTGGAAATGATACCTGGATTTCACTTCTTGTTTTGTGTAATGGGACAATATGTAATCCTGACATCCGTCCTCTCACATTGCAGGCTTGGAACACAGTGAAAATGAACATTTATGAAAATGTGGAACTTTACGGCTACAGGAATGGTTTCCTGAATTTTTGAAAGTGGTGCTGAATTATTGGGAATATACAGTATTTTTACGGGAAAATGTTTTAAAGATTCTACTTGATTCTCTTTCTTAAACACTTAGATTTCACACTTTAGTTGTGAACACAACTCAATGAACCTTTATCATAAAGATTTAATATATACTTGTATCAACAAAAAAATAAGACAAAGCCTGGAGCTTTACCATCTCAACTGCTGCTCAGTGGAAGACTCAGGACTTTGTTAAAACAAGACGTATTTCCTCCTCTGAGGACTGAACCTCTTGGTTAAATAATCTAATAGGAAGAACAATAAGGAAAGTGACTGTTTCCGAGGATTACCTGTTTGATATGTTGATTGGCTTCAAGTTTGTCGCCAGTATCCAGATTTGTATAGCTGGAATGAACCGGTTTTCTCTCAGAAAATAGAGGGAAACATCACGGATCAGTGAGTAGTGTCTGAAGGAAGAGCTGGCCTGCGTGTCATGCAGCGGGTTTGACTCTGTATTTACAGACCTTCTCCACCTTCTCCAGACAGACATGAGGCCATTTCCAGCTCTTTCTCAACTTCTATGACTCTAATCTCTCAGCCTAAGAGTTGTCTCTCAACCTTGTACTGGTAAAGAGGATTTCCTGTCACAGCATAATTTTTTCTCACTTTCACTGAGACATTAGTTTCTTTGTAACTCATTATTCAAGCATAGAAAACTGAATTGTAAAAATCATGTTATCACTGGCTGTGGACCGTCTGTGTTTATTATTATTTTTTAATTCAGTTGTTTTTTTTCTAGTGCCCATAAGAAAGAATACTGTGAATTTTTATTTTGAACTGTACTATCAGTTGTCTTTTATATGTATAAACAGTCCTGTATCAGGAATACCAATAGATATTTTGTTTTGGTTTTAGATCATTTCCACAACAGACCGTGTTCTATGGACATAATTAAAATAGGTATAATAGTTTCCTTTTGGTCTGTTTGAATGGCTTCTTATTCTTTACAAAACGACCAAAAATGTAAATGGTTATGGTAATGCCTTTTTAGTTCTACAATAGCATGTCAAATTTATACATTGTACAAGGTATATAAAAAGCCTTAAATACATTTTTTCATGTCCGAAATTGTAATTTGTCTTTTCCACACATTGGGGCTGGACAGAATGCTGTTGATTGGATATGTACACAAATGGGGAGGTGGCTGCCTGTATTTGTAATATGGCCATTTGAGTAAGTGAATTAAGTGCTCGATTAATTCCTTATTTGGGTGAACTTAAGGATTCAGGGTTAACAGTTCAGAAGAGGACCTGTGTTTTATCCACATGCAATAGATGGTGTCGAAGATTTAACCAAATGTGAAATATTAGGTATCACACCAGTCAGTTTACACACACCGGAGAAGATCTCAACATTACATTTTATTCAAAGTCTTAGTGAATTATTAAAGGCCCCTGTAACATGTTGACATTCTCTGGAGCTTTTAGGCAAAAAAAGTTCCAATATGTGCCTGCCTAAACACAGTGCACTGTAGATCCAAGATTACTGAGGACTTTGCTTTACATGGAAACGTGAAACAAATCTGGCTCAACTGATACAGCATACTTTATTATACGTTTATTTAAAAAATATGAGGAACTGTTTATCTCCATTTTGCTCTTGAAGAACTTTAGCAGAGGATTACTTCCACTGCATTAATGCTCTTTGCTCTTCTTTGAAATGTGAAAAACGGGTGTAGGCTAATCATAACCTTACATGCTACAGAAACACAAAAAACAAATGACAAACATGTACAGAATATATACACAAGATTAATGGGGAAAACAACTTCTGTAACTCGACAAAACAATAAATATAAAAAAAAAGCAACCAATTTATAGCGGTGGACTTAAGTCAATACATAAACTAGCTTTGCTTTACTTGACAATTAGAAGTAGCTTTAATTTACAGTGTACTGTAGCTTTAAGACGAACAATGGCATCGTTCTTCAGGCGTCATCTTCACCACAGAGACACTGCTATGATATGGATTGATTTCAACTGATTATTCCATGGTAAAATAACCCCTAATGTAATGCATTCAGTCATTTAAGGGGTGAAAATCAGACCAGCTGATTAATAAGATTGAGGCTCTTCTGATGTTTAAATCACAAATAACTTGCCCACCAGAGGGCGGTGTGGAGCTAGCTACAATATCCACGTTCCTTGTTTGTTTGTCTGGGGAGAGCTCTATCAGTGCAGTTGTGAGTGGGGTATCCCACACCACCTAATACATACTACCATGGACGTTTTGTCATTGTCGTCTTTAAACTGTACACTCAACACACTGTACTTCCATCATGACTGAAAATACAGTTGTGCCCATTCACCAAAAATCTCTAGAGAAGCTGATGACCAAAATGTCCAGTGCTTGTGTTTCTTTTCCTGGCTCCTTACTGTGGAGAGGCGTTGCTTCGAAAGTCAAGGAGACATCCGGGCCCGACCCTTGACCTCCTGGTTAACGGAGCCTATGCCGGTGCCACCGATGATCGGGTGGGTGTGATTGGGTGGTCATCACTTCTTATTGGCTATCCTACGCTTCCTGGTTGCCAGCATATCATAGAAAGGATCCCTGCTGATGCTCGCTCTGCAATAAGAGGCAAAGTATTGTTATTAGAAATAAATAAAATAGTATGGTACGTACAGGAAATCAGCAGGTGTGGTTGTTACTGTAGGCTAGTGTTTCTCAAAAGGGGGTATGTATAGCCCTAGGTGTATTTTGGAGTACTGCGGGGGTACAAAAATATGTCATGCATAATTGCTAAAATAATTACACTATAATATTGAATGAATTAAGTGATGGATTCTAAACATTTGAAATCTAGCATTTAAATGTATTTGTTTAAAAAATGTTTAGTGAATCGATCTATTAGACTTTTTTCTACCAAAAATGTTTTGCGCTGGTCAGGGCGTACTTGGCTTAAAAAGGCAATTCAAAGGGGGAACAATATTGAAAAAAGGTAGAGAAACACTGCTCTAGGCAGAATATCATGGAACTGACCCATCTTTACAACATACACCCTCAAACCACTTCACATCCCTAACTACACTGCAGTCCAAGAACAACATCACTATTGATTTCATATTTTTCCACCTAATCAGAAACAGCAGCCTTCATCCGAGCTTTAGCCCAATAAAGCTGTGTGTCTCATTGACTCTAGACAATTTCTATGGCGCATTAGTACAGACTGTCCCAGGGTCCATTATTGAGACGAGCAGCACATCCTGTCTGAGTGGGTGTGGTTTCCTTTAAACACCCACCCTATGGGACAAACGTGGCTGAGTAATGCACTGCTTTCCAGGCAGAAGGAATGCAAGGCATGCTGAGATGTCCTGTGTCAGGCTGCTGACCACAGTGGATCCTGCCTAAGCTGAGTCATGGTACGGACAGAAAGGGCGGAGATGGAGCAACACAGGCCTCTTCTGTACAGTCTGACACCCTGGCCCAAGGTCTGACAGCCAAAAACAGACAGAAAGTCAATCTTCAGCTGTCATTTCTCCCCAGTGCACGGAGAATTAAATGTATACCCGCCTCCATTTTCTCCCCTCCTAATTAGTCATGTCCATTTCCCCTTTTAAGCCTCTTCTGGTCTGCAAACTCTTTCAGGTGTGGGATGGTTGAAGATCGATCACATGCTTCCGCCAAGCATGTGTCGCGAAGCCATCTGATTCATATCACACTGCTCATTACATCATGGAAGCCTTGATACGTGTGGAAGATTACAAATTCACCAACTATACAAAAGTGATGCAAGTCAGAGTTAGACCACTGCGCCAAACTGAGTTGTATTTTGTACGATATACACTCACCTAAAGGATTATTAGGAACACCCGTTCGTTCAATTTCTCCTTAATGCAACGATCTACTCAACCAATCACATGGCAGTTGCTTCAATGCATTTAGGGGTGTGGTCCTGGTCAAGACAATCTCTTGAACTTCAAACTGAATGTCAGAATGGGAAAGAAAGGTGATTTAAGCAATTTTGAGCGTTACATGGTTGTTGGTGCCAGACGGGCCGGTCTGAGTATTTAACAATCTGCTCAGTTACTGGGATTTTCCCGCACAACCATTTCTAGGGTTTACAAAGAATGGTGTGAAAAGGGAAAAACATCCAGTATGCGGCAAGCCTGTGGGCAAAAATGCCTTGTTGATGCTAGAGGTCAGAGGAGAATGGGCCAACTGCTTCAAGCTGATAGAAGGGCAACTTTGACTGAAATAACCACTCGTTACAACCGAGGTATGCAGCAAAGCATTTGTGATGCCACAACACGCACAACCTTGAGGCGGATGGGCTACAACAGCAGAAGACCCCACCAGGTACCACTCATCTCCACTACAAATAGGAAAAAGAGGCTACAATTTGCAAGAGCACACCAAAATTGGAGAGTTGAAGACTGGAAAAATGTTGCCTGGTCTGATGAGTCTTTCTGTTGAGACATTCAGATGGTAGAGTCAGACTTTGGCCTTAACAGAATGAGAACATGGATCCATCATGCCTTGTTACCACTGTGCAGGCTGGTGGTGGTGGTGTAATGGTTTGGGGGATGTTTTCTTTGCACACTTTAGGCCACTTAGTGCCAATTGGGCATCGTTTAAATGCCACGGCCTACCTGAGCATTGTTTCTGACCATGTTTATCCCTTTATGGCCACCATGTACCCATCCTCTGACGGCTACTTCCAGCAGGATAATGCACCATGTCACAAAGCTTGAATAATAGAACAATAGAGCAATCTTTGGGATGTGGTGGAATGGGAGCTTCGTGCCCTGGATGTGCATCCCACAAATCTCCATCAACTGCAAGATGCTATCCTATCAATATGGGCCAACATTTCTAAAGAATGCTTTCAGCACCTTGTTGAATCAATGCCACGTAGAATTAAGGGAGTTCTGAAGTCGAAAGGGGGTCAAACACAGTATTCCTAATAATCCTTTAGGTGAGTGTATACAAACGTATATGTTTACATAGAAATTTTCCTGCATTCCTTTATATATATATAACTGCGCTAAACCTTGCACACAATAGTTCTATCACATTGAAATGTTTATCCTGCTATAATGCGGATCTTCTACTATCTGGATTGAATATTGGCCCAAATTATAAATGAAATGGAACATATTATCACATCCCCCTGTCAAATCATCTGGCAGCAACAAATGTACCCAAACAAGCATAGAATGAGGTTCTTGAAAGAGTAGAAAATGACTTTCTCTTGGTTCTAATGGACACCCAGCTATCAATACTAATAATGTTTCTATATCTTAAGAGCTAAATCAGAGTATCATATAATCTCATTACCGTTCTGATATTGATCACTACAAAACTCCACTGAGAAGCAGTGATCAATCACCTGTGTCCAATTCACCAGAGCTTTCTGTTTCCTTAACTACACAGAATTTGTGCCCGATAAATCGTGGGTAATTGGGGAAAAAAGTACAAAGAACAAGGAACTGAGAATGAACGCCAGAAGAATAGTGTAGTTAGTATGTAAGTATTCTAATGGGATTTATCAACCTCCAGTCCCAAACACATTTAGCTCTACAGTCTCATGTAAGACCAGTCTCATGTATCCCACATTAAGAGAAAGTGAGCCTCCTCAGTGTGTTTCTACAATCAATGTCACATTAGTGTTCACACATTTAAAAAAAAAAAAATACAGTATTACCGGTATACACGTAAATGTATTTAGAGTAATGGTATATTGAATTTAAGATGGGTTGAAATAGTGATTGCTGTCATATCTTGTGATTAATGACTGGAATCTGATGAGTAATTTTGTTTTTGAATTTTAAGTTTGAAAGTGACTAAAACGTACTTAAGTTTGAAAGTAAAACGTACTTAAGTTTGAAAGTAAAACGTACTTAAGTTTGAAAGTGACTAAAACGTACTCAAGTTTGAAAGTAAAACGTACTTAAGTTTGAAAGTGAAACGTACTTGATTGATTTGATCCACTCCTCCTTCTCCTCAGAAGTGGGAGCTGATATCCTGTACACCGTGTGGTTGCCCTCGACGACCCGGCCGTCCGCCTCAGTCTTACAAGCTTTTATTACTGAGCCCTTGTGGTTTGGGTTGTAGAGCTCGAAACAGTTCTGATTGGACGACAGGGTTCAACAACGACAGTTAGAGAGGTGTGTGGTGCACATTATTGGCCATTTTATATTAAGTCTAACAGTTTATTTTGGGGAACTTACAGGTTTTCTGGGCTCTTCCACTTCCCGTATGCTAAGGTTTTCTAAAGGAATAATCCCACGTGGTTCCTTGTCCTGAAGACAAATGATAAGAACAAATTATTCATTACATTATTTGATATATACTCAGCAAAAAAATAAACCTCTCTTTCAACTGTTATTTTCAGCAAACGTAACGTCTATGAAATGTGTATGATCATAAAAAGATTCAACATCTAAGACATAAACTCAACAAGTTCCATAAATACACCAATCAGCCATAACATTATGACCACCTGCCTAATATGGTGTAGGTCCCCTTTTTGCCACCAAAACAGCCCTGACCTGTCGAGGCATGGATTCCACTAGACTTTTCAAGGTTCGTTCAACTCCGCCATCAAGTCTGCGTGTTTGAGGGTTCTCTTGTTGGCTCTATCGTAGTGTAAAAAAGGCCCTATAAGGCAAAGTTGTTGCCGGTGATGTCTGGTGAGGACCTGCCTCTCAGCCTATTGCGGACAGTCTGAGCACTGTTGGAGGGATTGTGTGTTCCTGGTGTAACTCAGGCAGATGTTACCCTCCTGTACCTGTCCCGCAGGTGTGATGTTTGGATGTACTGATCCTGTTCAGGTATTGTTACATGCCTGCGAGGATGATTCGCTGTCCTTTCTGTCTCCCTGTAGCGCTGTCTTAGGCATCTCAAATTATGGACATTGCAATTGTTTTCCCTGGACATCTTTCTTTGGTGTTTTTCAGAGTCAGTAGAAAGGTCCCTTTAGTGTCCTCCGTTTTTTTAGAACTGTGTCTTTGCTTACTATCTGTAACCTGCTTGTGTCCTAACGACCGTTCCACAGGTGCATGTTCAATCATTTTTTGGGGTCATTGAACAAGCATGAAAAACATTTTTTAACCCTTTACGATGAAGCTCTGTAAAGTTATTTGGCTTTTTACAAATTATCTTTAAAATACAATGTCCGGAAAAAGGGACGTTTCTTTTTTGCTGAGTTCATAAACACATTTGATGTAGATATTCAGATCTGGAAAAAAATGTTGGAAAGCATGCTAAGAAGGATTAAAGCCAATTATTATTAATATAAAATTATCTGTACATTATTAAAGGTCTGTAACACTGCAACTTTTTTATTCTTTTGACCAGTTGTCATTTTATGCAAATAAATGCTCTGAATGGCAATATTTGTATTTGGAATTTGGGAGACAATTTATCAGTAAATTATTGGAATTAAACATAAATGTTTATTTTACCCAAACACACACCTATCAATAGAAAACCAGAGACACTGATGATTTTTCACTGGTCTCATAGGTATTTACAAAGCTCTATTTATTGTAGACTAAAATATTAAAATAATACAAATATCCTTTTAATATGTTTAAAACACATTCTGTCAATGACCTACAGTATACCGTATGGTGTCTATACACGCCGACACACTAATCATGTGTAGGTCAGTGTAGCGGTTCACACAGGGGAGACGGAGGAAAAGTAACGTGACCTGGGAGGATGTGCAAGATGGGGGGCTGAGAGGCTAAGATGGGGGGCTGAGAGGCTAAGATGGGGGGCTGAGAGGCTAAGATTGGGGGCTGAGAGGACCTTGAGGAATTGGACCACCCCCCGTCATCCCCAGTCCTCTGATGAGGGAACACAGCAGTGAGGAGTGGCCCAGGGACTGGATCACGTGCTCCATGGAAAAGGGGGGGTTGAGCTCTGTGTGTGTTTGTGTGTGTAATTGTTGGGGCTGTGCTCTCATTGAAGGGCCTGTGAGTGTAATGGGGGAGGGGGCTAAGCCAGGCCAGATGTTCAACAGACCTCCCAGATGTTTCTCATGAATCGTGTTAATTGCTGGTCCGGGTTGCATTTAGGTCAAGAGGCTGAGATGCATCTGCCTCTGCTAAAGACATACTGATGTGGCCAACCGGCTGTCTCTCACTGGAGTATTTTCACTCTCTTCCCAAAGAAAATGTTGATTACTTACTGTGGTATATTCAAAGTAGTACAGGCAGTTGTCAGTAAGAATGAACCACCGTCTCTTCCAGGTCTTAACTCTTCCACCTGTAGAGGAAGAGCAGAGGAAGAAATCAGACTGGTTGAGGAACAACAGTGGAGCAACCTCACCAAAATACATAGGATCTGAGGGTCAAGTAGAAAGGCAGTGATAGTACTGTAGTTAGAAATGTAATGTGTAGAGCTGACATGATATATGATAGGCAATCATGGATATTCTAGGCAACAAATGTCTGCCTGAATGTCCTGAAACATTGTTCTCCTGAATAGAAAATGTCAATTTTCAGATAGACAGTATAACGTAGAAAGTAGAACGTTAAATATGTCTAGATTGTATATATGTACGGTACTTATACTTAAAAGTATAACATGATAGGGTGTATATTTGAGGTTTCTTAGTGACAGCACTCAGCAATTCATATTTCCATTGACACTCAATGTTAAGACAGACAGGCTAGCCTATAGCCCAGCCCCTGATAAACTCCCCCCACACCTCAACACTACCCTCCACGTGCCACATCTGGTTCTGATAGACAGTCTGTCCATTACGCTGATTCAATCAGGGAGCCAATATTCCCCCAGGTTTCCCTCTCCAGAGGGGCCTAGGAGTAGGAGGTTTGCTTGTGAAAACAGTCCAAATGTGGCTTCAATTGGCTCAGAAATCCCAGAAATGCAGCCTTTTACTTGTGATGAACATGCATCCGCTTAGGAGTGTGATTACTTGTCAGGGGAGACTAGTAAAATATTCTGACATCACTAAGTCGCATAACAAAGACATATGGGTGCTACAAAATTAGGTGATACCACTTAATTTAAATTGAACAGGATTTATTCAATGTTAGCTGAAGTGAACTTATAGATCTCATTCAGCACCTCCTTAACCCTAGTTTACGTTTTAACTATTTAGCAGATGTTTTTTTTCCAGATTGACTTACATTTACTGTAAATTTAAAACATAATTACTAAACAATGACTATAAAATGGAGATGTGGACTTATTTCTCGAAACATTTAAAGTCTAAACTCCGCAAAAACCCTTCTTGTGCCATTCTGCTGGTGTCAGCCAAAACCAGCCACTGGCTGTATTTCTGGACAACCAGGCAGCGTAAGTAATTGAATAAGAAGATACAATTTTCCAACAATACATTTTCTTGTTTCCAGAATAATATGCGCTTATTATCTGGAGTTAACTCTTATCTCCGTGAGCCTCAGTCATCAGATAAATGCAGATAAATGATTCTTTACAGTTGTCCAGATTATAAGGATTATATCAGTTTTTTAATTAAACCAGAGTAATCCAAGCAGTAAATACACCATGTAAAAATAAGTAATACTAAGTCAGTGTGCTATATTTGAATAACAGTGTTATTAATACTGTCATTTTTTATTTTATACGATTCCACGATATACAATCCTAGATTTCTTTGTGAAACTCAATTTAAACAGGCAAACACTGAAAAACACATGCACTACGGTACATGAGGCCTCTGTAGTTCCTTGTCATTTCCATGCAATACTGTTGAGTACAGACGTCAGCCTGTCTGTCAAATTGTCAAAACCTGACATTGATTTATGGATTTACGGTCAGTAAAGAACATCTCTGTGTTTGTATGAAATTAAGTTTCTCTGTCATGTTGCACAATGTAAAGGCATCTGATGATGAAATATTAACAAAATGTGTGTGTCTAACCTGTGTGCTATTATTTTCTGAGCAACTATTTAACAAAAACACATCAACTGTTGATGTATTCCGAGTCAGTAAGTTAATACCAGCATAACACAGAAAACGGGTGGCAGCACACACATAAATAGAAACAATACTACAGTACAGCCTCAGTGTCATGTAAACTAACTGCTTCATTTAGCACAGCTCCGTCTCTGGTGCTTCATAACAGGCTGTTGTAATGACTCGTTTAAATACACCATAAGATCCACAACATCTCCATCGGGCTTCTTCCTCCACAGGAAGGATCTCATTTGCATATGGATGTAACGCAACTCGGAGACATCAAAACTAGAACTAAAATGATCTGGCAAGTGCAGTCAGTGAGATGGAAAGAAAGAGGGGATTGCAAATGAATAGATAAAGAGAGAGGATGAGGAAGTAGGAATCAGCGGGGGTAGTTTCAGGCCTGTAGGGCAGCACCAGCATTGAGAAATTCAGAGCCAGCTACACATATGGTTCAGTCCTGCTGTTAGCATCCAGCACACACTATACTGTACTGCAGCTAGCATTCAGAACACATACTGTACTGCAGCTAGCATTCAGAACACATACTGTACTGCAGCTAGCATTCAGAACACATACTGTACAGTTCTGTAACTAGCATTCAGAACACACTGTATAGTACTGCAGCTAGCATTCAGAAAACATACTGTAAAGTACTGCATCTAGCATTCAGAACACATACTGTACAGTTCTGTAACTAGCATTCAGAACACATACTGTACAGTTCTGTAACTAGCATTCAGAACACATACTGTACAGTACTGCAGCTAGCATTCAGAACACATACTGTACTGCAGCTAGCATTCAGAACACATACTGTACAGTACTACAGCTAGCATTCAGAACACATACTGTACAGTACTGCAGCTAGTATTCAGAACACATACTGTACAGTACTGCAGCTAGCATTCAGAACACATACTGTACAGTACTGCAGCTAGCATTCAGAACACATACTGTACAGTACTGCAGCTAGCAATCAGAACACATATTGTACAGTAATCTAGCTAGCATTCAGAACAAGTACTGTACAATACTGCATCTAGCCTTCAGAACACACTCTACAGTACTGCATCTAGCATTCAGAACACATTCTCACAATGCAGAAATATGATGCAGGAACAGCAGGTAGCCTAGCAGTTAGAGCATTTGACAAGTAACTAAAAGGTTGCTAGAATCCCAGAGTTAGCAAGGTAAAAAAAACTGTTGTTCTTTCCCAACTAATGAAAACATTTGACCTAAACTGAGAAAATGCTACCTGTAAAACCAGTTGTTGGGCCAAATATGTTTTACTCTAGTCTCGAATCTAGACACATGGCTATGTATGATAACTAGCTACAATCTACAGCTATGGAATAAATTAAGAGACCACTGCAAAATCATAAGCATTCCTGGTTTTAATATTAAGAGCTGTGTGTTTGGGTAAAATGAACATTTTTGTTTTATTCTATTAATTTCATGAACATACTGACAACATTTATCCCAAATTCCAAATATAAATATTGTCTTTCAGAACATTAATTTGTAGAAAATGACAACTGGTCAAAGGAATTGTTTGTCAGACCTCAAATAAAGCTAAAACAATAAGTTTATATTAAAAAAATATATATACTATATTTGGCTTTCATGCATTCCATGCGTCTTTCACATCGATGTTTGGTGACTTAATGCCACTCCAGGCACAAAAATTTAAGCAGCTCGGTTTTGTTTGATGGCTTGTTACCATCAGTCGTTTTCTTGAACACATTCCAGAGGTTTTCAATGTGTTTCAATTTAGAAATATTTGCCGTGTCTTAATTTTTACCAGAGCTGTATTTTCCTAAACAGGTCACAAACTGGGAAAAAAATGTGTTCATGGGACAGTTCACTAAAATGACAAAAGTACAATATTTTGGACGAAGTACCATCATAGCTATAGCTTGCCTCTGGTCTTTGACACCAAAAGTCAATAAAAATGCAGGTAATTTAGTAGATGCTCTTATTCCAAGAGACTTACACTAGTGAATTAGTTTACATTTACTTTATCAGACAAGTTGACAGATTTTTCTAATTTGGAAGTGGGGGGAGGAAAGGGGAGTAAGCCAATTGAAAGCTGGGGATGATTAAGTTTGCACCGTTGTTTGGGAGTCAGACTTGAGGTCAGAAGATTCCCGAACGTGTCAAATGTTGTTGTGTCCTTGGGCAAGGCACTTAACCGTATGTAGCTCCGGGGGATGTCCCTGTACTTACAGTAAGTCAGTCTGGATAAAAGCATCTGTTAAATGACAAAAATGTTAAATTGTATGAGAGCAAGATCTGACATTTGTCCAGGACACCGGGATTAACACCCCTACTCTTACGATAAGTGCCATGGGATTTTTAATGACCACAGAGAGTCTGGACACCCATTTAAGGTCCCATCCGAAAGACGGCATCCTACGCAGGGCAGATGTCTCTTTACTGCCCCGGGGAATTGAGAATGATCTTTAGACCAGAGGAAAGAAAGCCCCCTACTGGCCCTCCAACACCACTTCTAGCAGCATTGGTTTTCCATCCAGGGACTAACCAGGCTCAATCCTGCTTAGCTTAGCAAACCAGCAGTTAAATACAGGGCGCTATGCTGCTGGCTGAGTGCATACAGACAATTTTATATTGGTTTCCAGGGTAAAACAAAACCACACCTAGAGATGCAACCACGATGCTCTACCAACTGAGGTACACAAAATGTATAAATACTCTTTAAAATATGGTAAATTAGAAATGTTGGTAAAGTACTTCCTCCAGAGATGTTTCTGTTTTTGCCGGTGACGGCAGGTGGCCAAGTATATAGGACATCTCATGGTGTTAGAAAGGTTTTAATCCCCTAACTGCCAAGATGAAAGCTTTATCATTCTTTCCGTAATCAAATCAGTGAACTCTAAGGTTCCATTAACTTCACGATAGCTTTCAACCACATATTCGAGACCACTCAAGAAAAGCTTGAGATTAGACAAAATTGCAGTGTAAACTTGTGGATCTCTCTCGAATTTCACACCACCACCCGAGGTAGGGTACGAGAAGATTTTGAAAGACCCCACCAGGGATAAATTCAATTGTTCAGGAACATCTCCAGAAATGTGTATTGTGGGGAAATCCTTCACGTGTAGGTGAAATGGCTGGTCTGTTTTCTGAGCGAAGTGCTGACGCAGCCAGCTTGGGACATTCCGTAACACACCCACAAACCCAGATTGCCATCCCGAGGCATGACAATGTCAATACAACCAGTATGGAAATTATTTTATCTCAAGCTTTTCTTGAGTGGTCTCAAATATGCGGCTGAAAGCTATCGGAATGTAAAAGGGACCTAATTGCTCCTCTGCCCTGTTACATTCCCCAACCATGTCATTGAATAAGAATTGGTTCTTAATGAACTTCTCTGGTTAAATAACCTAAAAACCTGTGAGGTCTCACCAATGGGCCTTAAACACTGGTATTATTGTTTTATTTTTTTACTATAAAGGGAAATTAAGTTATTGAAATTCAGAAAAAGTGGAAAAACTGAAGATAAAACAAAAATAGGTTAATAAACATGATAATAATGTTCTGTGTACAAAACCTTCCGTGTACAAAATCTTTTAAGTCCCAGAATTCATAAAACAAACTGTCATTTCTATTCATAAAGTGCAAAACATTGGTTGAATCTGATATAGCTCATGTGTAAAGAGCAACTTTGTGCATTTTCCATCAAAACATCAGATAAAACCTTCTAGTATCATGTTCTGGTAAATGCTGAGTTAGACAGAAACATTGGGCCAATTAAAGGAGTAACTTGTCACTCCAGACAACCCTAAGTCACAGTTCCACAAACCTCTGCAAAATAAACATGCTGATATATGAACACTATCCGGCTAGCTGTCATTTCATGTTTACTAGGAAAGATAACTGCTACAGTAGGCCTACATTTTAGCAGGATGAGGTAAGCAGAGGAGGTTTGGATGGAGGAAAGGAGAAGAAGTTGTCCTAAACCAACGATCTAGGATCAGTTTACAGCCACCCTCAACAAATACAAGTATGTGATATCCGACCACATATCAATAGTTAAGGGCAACTTCTCCTGAGATGCAGGGAGGGGGGGATTGGAGGAGTACCTACCTCCTAGTGCAGAGTAAGAAGAAACAGCCAGTCACAGAACAGAACAGAAAGGTCAAAGGTCAAAGTGGGTGAGGGAAAACAAGTGGGCACATTTAAAAGGACTTCCTGATTAAACAGAGACAAAAAAGGACAGTGCAGAGGTAACTAACAACAGTGGAGCCGAGGAATAACATGACTGATGTGACAGACAACAAGCAGAGAAAGATGACATCGTAATGTAGGGATAGGAAGACAACGACGAGAGGTTGATTCACAAGTACACAAAATGATTCACATTGCATTTGATCTCATCCATCTGACCTACATGTGGTGAGAAAGACGTTGTATACTGGTAAACATTCTAGTGAACGTACGCGTGTATTGTTGTCTCGTCACTCACCTAGTTTTAGTAACCATCCCTCTCTGTCTGGGTTGAAGAATGTGTGTGTCAAATCATTGCCGTCATCCTCTGGGATTTTAAAGGGCTCATTTTTGATGCTGTCAAATAAATTCTGTAAAAACAATAAAACGGTTCAGTAACAAAAAACCACGTTGAGACAAAAAACACAGTGATTTCTATTAAAAATCAAATTTTCTCTAACTCCCAACCTTAACCTCCCCCCAAAAAATTATAACCAGAAATGTCGAACTCAGAAACCTATTATAATCCCTAAGAGCTAACACACGCCTAAAAAAGCCATTCACACAAATGAGGACCTGCAGAATGTCCTGACACGTGAGGATTTACCAAGGGTTACTCTACATGCAAGGTTGTTTTTCACAAGCGCTCACCCTGAGCAGCTCCTCTGGTAGATCTCCTCCCTCGTTAATGCCTCTGTTCATGGAGATGAATCTCTCCACAGGGGGTTTGTCCCGAACGTTAGGGTTGTGCAGGCTGGTGTTCAACATGATGATGGCAAATGATAGCACGTAACACGTGTCTGCCGCAAGGAGAGAAGTCATTTTATTTAGTAAAGACTATTTCAAAGAGTTCCGTTCAGGTTACCAGTGAACTTGTTAGTGTAGTTCACATGATCGATAGCAAGTTCATTCTGCTCTCATAATCTTACTGCATTTACATGTTTTACATTTTAGTCATTTAGCAGACGCTCTTATCTAGAGGGACTTACCATGAGTGCATACATTTAAGAGAAACTAGGTGAAACAACAAATCAGTAGTAAGAGCATTCAATATTTCAAACAGTGAATGGACTGGAAAAAAAAATCTAATAAACATAAAACATTTTTAAAAGTCAACACAGGTGGTGGACATTGACTAATTAAAGTATTCATTGAAGAGGAAGGTTATCAGATATTTCCTGAAGATCGGTAGGGACTCTGCTGTTTTAGCCTCCAGTGGAAGCTGGTTCCACCAATGAGGAGCCAGGACGGAGAAGAGTTTGACATTACCCTTATGTAAACCTAGTCACTACAACAGATAGCATTTGGACTGCAGTTGTTCTGCCCTGTACATGACAGACAGGGTCACTCAAGAGCACAGCTGAGTCTTCAGCTGTATGTTCCATTCATCCCCTCTCTAGATACAAACTAAGAACTGTTGTGGCGATCGTTTTAATAAAGGATCCTTTTCATAAATATTCTAGATTGTCTAGATGTAAGACGTCTTGGCTATTATTACTGCATTGGTGGCTGATTATGTGATCAAACCAGGATGGTAGCAATAGCGAAAGTCTCCATTAGTGAGAACTGAATGTCTTCTGTTGGTAAATGTGAGACTAAATGTGAAAGAGTAGCTGTAGTCGAAACACTGCTTTGTAAAAACTAATGAGATTTCATTGAAAATAGTGAACAGGTAGTTCCTATCGCAAGTCCAAAATTGCACCCTATTGCCTACCTAGTAGACTGCAATTGACCGAAGACCAATTGGTGTCCGTTAATTGTTTAAAATGAGTTGTAATTTTGGCAGTGTGTGTAATCCTTAAATTGTCTGAGGATCTGACCTGTTGACTGGAACACACCGGGGTTACAGCTGCAGTACCGTGAGGCAAACGCCTCCATCATGCGGTCAATCTTCTGGGCCTCACCAGGCAGACGGAAACTCCACAGGAACTGTCTGCAATGACCGAGAGCAGGAACCATTCAGAAACTCAGTTCACTAGTGAACACAGTTTAACGCATCAACGAGTAGTACTGTGTTAAGGCTTTTTTTTTATATATAAACCATCAATGTCTCCACCAGATTGTTATGAAGCCAGTTTTGTTCAGTTTTGTTCCATGTTAGATAATAGAAACGGGAAGCTTACCTTAAGGCCTGTACAAGGTTGAGGTCCGCAAACTCATGGAGCTCTACAAAAGCCTGGAGCACCTTCAGATTGAACTCATCTCTGGGGAAACAAGGACCGGTTTTCACATCAGGAAATGCTTGTTCAGCCAGAAAGGCTTTTCCCTTAAGTTGTTTTTCCAAAGCAACGAATGGGAACGTGATCAAGGAATATCAGAAACATGTCCTGGAGTAGAGTCTTAACATTTTGCACACAGTTTGAGCCCAGAAGAGGACATCAATATTTTTTGTTCCCTTTTGACCAAGCTGATTTTTCTTTGAATTCCAGACATTTTTCTGTCTTCATTGATAAACAAAGCACTGCCAGTGTCTAGAAGCAATATTAAATAAAACAGCTTGCCCATTGAACTGGATCCCAATACCATAAGGGGCAGGGCTATTGAAGGTTGGTCCATTGTCATATGATTGACGGAAAGCAAGCCAACAGCATCATCAGAAAACAGTCTTTTATGAAAAGTATTTTTTTAAGCGCCAGATGGATGTGTGACAGAAAGTCAACATCACATTTTAAAACCTGTGGCCTTCAGATGTTGATTATTTAACTTCCTTTGTAATATTTCTGGCCTTGTGCCAAAACACCCAACTGATTGAAAGAGGATGATTACAGATGCATTTCAAATGTTGTCAAATCGTACATAAAACATCTATCTTTGAGACAAACCAAAATGTTGTGTTAGCAACAGAAGCAATGAACACAGATATAAATTAGGACTAACACATTTACCATCCTCTCTTATCCATCACTCACTCCATTAAATATAATTACAGTGCATGTAATGATAGGTTGCAGATCTTTGAGTAAACTCAATTAGGACTAACTGCTAAGCAGCCATCCCACCTATGTTTACAGTTTCTTCCACCGACGGAGCTGGCTCTTTGATCATTCCCTCTGGTTTTCTAGGCTGTATTTGAGGAGGATGTAGAGGGATTATGGATCAGGAGTGTCTGCCCCTAGCCCTGAAGTTCCCTTATACACATCCAGACAAACACACCCACAACGTGTCACACTCCTGGATGGTCTTTCCCTTAATTTCTTCCTTGTTCCAATTTTTCATAATACCGCATTATCTTTCAGAACTCTTCGGACAACATTGTTGCGTTCAAGTCATTTAAGATACCATATCTCTCGCCTGAAGCCTGGTTATCAGACCGTTTGAGTATTTGTATATCTGGTCTGTATGCACAATGAGGTGCTGACACTGGATAAACACACTCTGCCAAAATCATATTTATTCTAAAGGAAATGGTGGCCACATTCAGACCATAATATCACATAGAAATGGCCTTTGACTTAAAGAATGAAATGACTCATCACAAGGCAGCCAGAAATCTACAGCAGTGCGATACTAGCAGGACAGAAGGGAAGCGTTTCTCTACTTGGTAGAACGACGGCTTACCGTTCCCCTAAGTAATCTCCAATGACGGTCTTGTTCAGGCCCTCGCCTTTGTAGAGGAACTGAGAGATGTCTTCTGGGGTGTGCTGAAGAAGGTCATTCTCCAGGAGAAACTGGATTCCCTGGAACACAAGATGGATGACTGACAGTGGCCATTTTATCTCTCAAAGGTGAATGATTCCAGTACAGCAGAATCACAGCACATCAACATACCTTCTTAGGGTCCATGTTGAATTTCTTCCTCCCCATGGCTATCTGTTTGTTCCTTTGTGTTGTTTTGCTATAAGACATTAAATAAAGGCAAACCATCAAATACAAACAACCTTTCAATCAAAATTAAAAAAGCAACTTTGTTTATATGAAATAATCACAGGTTCCTTTTTAACCTTCAGCTATTCAGACCCGTGAGATATTACAGCCATATAAATGAAGCAAGATTTCATGAAAGTCATGTCCACTCCCACCTGAGAAACAACTAATGTCCACTAATGATGGCACACTGAGCCAGCTGATGTGTGATAGATGAGACTATAAAATACTTTGGTCACATTTTGGTATGGCAGTTAGATATGGTACATTGGTTGTGATTGATTCATCAGAGCATAGGCCCCGAACGTTGAATTAAAAGCATTACCCAATGCACAGAAGGAAGCACCAGTGAACCAGGTAGTTGGATATTCACTTACCTCTCTCCAACACACGTTAGCTGCTCAATCTCGGTCATGACTTCAGCTATCTCAAACTTTAAGCGCTAAAAACGGGAAGAAAAGAGAATATCATTGCTCATTTCAAGAAAACTATTCTATAATTAAAGCATTACCTTATTAGAGCATGATGGGAATGAAGAGAGACAGAGAACTGAGAATAATAATTCTGAGAAAATGATCGAAACCAAAACGTCGGAAAAACGCAACCGTCACTTCCACAAAGCTTTGCCAGGTATGACTAAGCTGCACCGTCGAAGCTCCCCACCTCAATATCATCTAGCAGCTCCCTCTTCCTCCGACGGATGTTTGACAGCTCATCCCTCTCGTCAAGTGAAAGATCCTCCGGTACTGAAAGATAAAAACCATCTAAATCACACCTCCGATGCATCTTCATCCACTTCGTGACACCACACTTACTAATGCTGAAAGTTCTAGAACTGTTTCACCCAGCTTAGCCAGCGTCAAACATCAGAGCAAATCCAATCCTCCTAATTAGTGGAAAAAAGGCAAACCATTGTAATTATTCGACATGAAAGTGTTTTTCCAACCCTTTGTAACGCTCAGGGGAATCTTCTTTTAATAAATCCAATCCAGATTAAGTTTCCTTTAATTAAAAGTGAATTTGGTAAATGAAGAAAACCTTTGCCCTCGACTCTAAACGCTCAGGGGCTTGGAGCTGAGATGGAATGAACATCAATGCTCTCACTCTTTCCTTACATCACTCTCTCAATTTCCCTCCTGAATAACCACCAGAGAGGTGTCTCTAGGATCTGGCTTTATCAACCAGTTAAGAGGCAGATAGATTGCTAAAACACAGTATCTTTCAAAAACCAGTAACTTCACAAGCATAATATCTCAGGCCGTCTACTTGGAAACACTGGCTTCAGAGCTTCCCCTTTTACATCGGACTGAATTACGTTATCTAACCTGAAGCCTTGTCTTGCCAATTAAAAGTAAACTAGTGGGCCTTGCTCAAGAAAGGACCACGACTAATTACACAGTTGGGAACTAGTGTTTGTAGAAGAGGTGCTCAAGGGTACAAAATTAAAGCAGCAATGATATTAAGATTATTAAGTCCAAAGGGGGATAAAAATAGTGTTCTATCTTAACTAGCTGATTTAGTTCTGTGTCAAGGCTGGACTGTGTTGCTGGGTTTCATGGATCACCTGCAGGTACACTGTGCTACGCCATGACAGTGAAATGGATGTGAAGAAACAATTGACCTCTGACTGAAGTTCAACGTTAAAATAAATAAACTGTGCATGCGTTTTAATCGGTTTAAAGTTTTATGTTCAAGTTTTAAGTTGATGTAGAGCAGGCAGCTCTCAATACACCATTTAAAGTTTCCCTTTGGAGTGCAACAGTGTTATCTGTGATATGCCAAGCTGAAAATGACTTGACATGTTCATGTTGAATTTCCCAACACCACTGTACTTTATTCCTCGGCTGCTAATATCACAATTCTCGACTCCCACCTTTAATTCCCACCTCACTTCATAACCTGTCATTGTACAAATGTAATTAGATAATTGCTTTTCAGTGTAAACCTTTTTAATGTTATTTCTCATAAAATGCCTGTTGGGAATGTGATGGACCACACTGTGCAAAGATATAATTTAGCCTGGTTTTCCAAGTGCCTGAAGCTGTTTGTTATACAGTGCCACGATTATTGGCACCCCTAATAAAACTTGCAAAAAGGTTAAGTAAAAAACAAAAATTACAAACATCCAACCTCTAACTGAAGTACCTTTATTCACAGAAAATAAATCTGTCATCTAGGAATAATTATTTCTAACAAAACCATGTGTGCCACAATTATTGGCACCCCTGCAGTTAATCCATTGTACAACCTACCTTTGCCAATATAACAGCACTGAGTCTTCTCCTGTAACATCTAATAAAGGTTGGAGAATAACAAGCAAGGAATCTGAAACCATTCCTATGGTCCTATCGTGCACTGTCCTCTTCCCACACGTTTTCAATAGGATTTAGGTCAGGGGACTGAGATGGCCATGGTAGAAGTTTAACTTTGTGAACATTTTTGTGTTGATTTGGACGTATGTTTAGGATCATTGTTCTGCTGAAAGATCCAATGATGACCCAGTTTCAGTTTCCTGTCAGAGGCAGCCAAATTCAGACTTAAAATGTCCTGGTACTTCACTGAGTTCCTGATGCTATGTATCCTAATGAGTTTCCCCATGGCCATTGGAGGAAAAACAGGCCCACAACATCATGGAACCTCCACTATACTTAACAGTGGGAATCAGGTTATTTTCGGAATAACCATCCTCCAGTCGTTGTCGCAAAAAAGTTGATCATTTGACCATAGCACACATTTTCAGTCAAAGTTCCAGTAGTGTTTAGCATACCCTAGGCACTTATGTTTGTGGTGTTATGATATGAACCGTTTTTTTTCTGGCAAACCTTCCAAATATTTGGTTGGCATCGAGGTGGCGTCTAATGGTAGTTTTGGAGACTTTGTGACCCACCATGCAAAAACCATGGGTCCAAGTTAGTAATAGGTCCAGTTGCTTTGAACTTTTTTTGAATTTCCCTAACAGTAGTTGATGAAAAAATTAAATATGGCCTCCGTGGCACCTTCTATTTGTTCCCCAGTGAAACAGGAAGTCATGGATTACTGCCTGAAAGTTCCTAAACACTATGCTCAACTTAAAAAAGTCAAATCTAAATGTAAATAATGCTTCAGACACATGTTGTTCATAACAATTTTTAGGAGTGCCAATAATCGTGGCACACTTATTTATTTTAGAAATAATTGTTTCTTGATGACAGATTTTTCTTTCTCTGAATAAATGTAATTGTAATGTAATTGTAATGTTTTCATTGTGACATTACACCAATTCACCAAAAGATGCAGTTTTACTAGCCCTTTTTTTGCTCATTTTTCTAGGTGTGCCAATAATCGTGGAGGGCACTGTATGTATCCTGGTTATCAAGCTACTGTAAATGCTACCTAATACTTCACAGATTTACCATGAAAAACAGACTTCCATTACCCACATCTGATCAACAGCAAAACAGGCTATGTAGAGGTTAATCGCTGAAACACAGAAGAAAATCTAGCGTAATTTTATCAGCTGCTTCACGTAACTTCTGTGTCCATATCCTTTACAGATCGCTATACGGACTGCTTTGAACCGTGCGAAAAAAAAATTTAAATCCTAAACTAAACCGCTTCCGATTTCTGTCTATATGTTCAAGACCCACCTTCACCCAATCGTTATTTGACCAAATAATCAGTGACAATAACAAAAGAATACAGGAACAACACATAATTATTTACCTGATCTGAACCAATGCTGGCAGAGGGTATATATCACAGACTCTGCCCACAGGAGATTAAGCAGGGGTAGGTTTGCTTTAACTGGGAATAAATTGTCCCTCACTGCCCAGGCCTGGTAGACATTAAACATGAAGACAATGTAGAGGTTTACAAATTAGGTTTATAATTCACCCCACAACCTCAGCATCTGCCCTTCAATCATCCAGAAAATTAGTTTAGTAGTGTCTCCAAAGACAGACAGAATGGTCTGTGAAAGTAGCTGGGTTCAGCAGATATCTGCCACAGTGGCGCTAAACCACATAGATGAACAATCCGATAACTCTAATTAATTATTTCTGATGTCACTCGTTTACGAGACAAGACACCTACAGCAACAAAATGTTTAGTTCATTAATTAGATAGATAGATATATACTTTATTTATCCAAAAGGAAATGATGGTGTTCAAAAGCTTATACACATCATACGTACACATAGGCACAAAGATATATGACATCTATCTACACATACAAACTACAAAAATACAAAGGAAGATATCAATAGTGTGCCCTAACAGTAAGTTAGACTGTAGCATGTTTAAAGGAGCGGTGTTGATCTCTTCAGTAAATTGTACTTTCAAAGCCAAATAAAAACATTTCAAATTCACCAGTCTATATTTTTCCTGTTTACATGGTCAAGGTCCAACTTACACGTTTGTCAACAAAGCTTTTTCAGATGCAAATCGACTGGAGTGTGTGCAAAGCAAGGGCTAGAAGGATGGGGTAAATAAACTTGAACAAATGCACCAGTACAGAGCTCAAGCTTTAGTCATTTACCCACCCAAAGCAAATCCCACAAGTCTCTTTTTTTTGCAGTAAATCCCTATGATGAGATCCTCCCCCCGAAAAAACTGCCAACTGTTAAAAACAGTTTTCACCACACGTTGAAGGCGCTGTGTTCATTCGTGTGTGGGGCGGTTCATATATGAGGCTGACACAGCCAGCTAGGATGGTCGCAATGCTCCAGCAGTAATACGTGGCCACAACCCATAGATTAAGTCACTTTGGGAGTTGAGTTGTCATGGTTACGTTGATTACGTTGGTGTCATTGATGGTCTATGACTGGTCTTCACTTAAGTGTAAACGCTGAAGAACTTGAAAATGCTTAGGGCCTATTTAGATTGCAAAAGTTGTTGAAAAGGAAAAAGCATTGTTTGCATAATTTGAATAATAATTTCCATACTTGTTCTTTTTACATTGTCATGTCTTGTGATGGCAGTTGCGCGGTTGTGGGTGTGTCACATAATGTCCTGCGAGTCATCTCGAGCTGATACATGAGCACTTCACATAGAAACCAGACCAGCCCATTGACGTACATGTGAAGAATTTCTCCAAGATACACATTTCTTGAGACATTTCTGAAAAATTGCATTTACGTTTGCAAAGCCCCAGGTGGGGTCTTTGGAATACCTCTCGTACACTACCTCGGGAGATTGCGTGAAATGTAGCGGCTATTTAAGAGACCCACAAGTTTACACGATTCAATTTGATCTTGTCTCAAGCTTTTCTCGAGAGGTCTAGTATATGTGGTTAAAAAGCTCTGGTGGTGTAAACAGGCACTAACTCTTTATTTCAGACACACTGACGTAGATTGGGGTGTGAAACCAGTCAGTGGCGTCACAAATACTAACAGGTCTTTGCTTCCCATATCAGGAACTGTTAACTAAACAGCTTCACTATATTCCTCCTAAATCTCCCCTCATTAAAACAAATGTACTAACTATTTCTCTGTAAATGGGCACACAAACTGTAAATTAATTTATGAAAACTACTCTCACCACTCATACTTCACACCATATGCTCAGAAATGTATCACACAGCAAGGGCTGGGCAATAAAACCCTATTAAAATGTATTGAGTTTTAGATAATATAATTATTAATAATAATTGAAAAACCTCTATTTTATATTGTGATATATTTTTTAGCTATATTGCCCAGCCCTACAAGTAGTGCATTGTGCACAAATGTGCGTCAACTGAAGTAGATTGTCTTCCTTATGTCTCCACTCTTTGTATCCTACCACTAGCATCATCTTAACTCTTCGTATCCTACCACTAGCATCATCTTAACTCTTCGTATCCTACCACTAGCATCATCTTAACTCTTTGTATCCTACCACTAGCATCATCTTAACTCTT